>CAAKHG010027123.1:0-10489 GCA_901007715.1 Dactylopterus volitans | reverse complement strand
TTTTTTAGAATGGGGGGGGGGGGGGGGGGGGGTGGCTGTGGGTGTGGGGGTGTGTGTGTGTGTGTGTGTGTGTGTGTGTGTGTGTGTGTGTGTGTGTGTGTGTGTGTGTGTGTGTGCGTGTCTGTGCGTGTGTGTATGCTTTGATTGCAACTTTGAAAGCGAAGGCTAATCTCTCCTTTCTCTCTCTAATCCAACAAAGCTCAAGTTGTAATTGCATCTTTCGTGTGTTTGTGCATCCAGATGCTGCTGCACATGAACTGCCATGTGACACCCCACCCTGTACCCTCTCAGCCCAGGGCCCCCACCCTAAAAGCAGTGCCACTCATCACACGCTAATCCCCTAATTATCCTGATAGTGATGCGCCTCATCATGCTAATAGTGCAAACGTATGTGTTTGTGTGTGATGATGGTGAATGAGACTGGCAGGAGGAGAAATCATTCCAACAGAGGTTAAGGGAACACGGTCGATAATTGCAGGTCTCTTTGCTTTGCTGCCATCAGAGCGGATTAGGATGAGATTCTCTTTGTTCCTGTTTTTTTCTGAATTTTCTCTTTTAATGTCCAAAATCAAATATAATCTCTACTGAATCTTATTCAACCATGTCAAACAGGCAACAACTTTTAAATCATCTTAGTCTAGTTTAGCCGTATAGAAATTAACTATATTTTAAGCATGTTTTTTACATGTTGTGATATATGTACGCAGCAGGGCCTCAAAAATGAATGTAAATCAATAAATGTAGTTCGTCCCATTGCAAATCTGTGTTAAAATACTGCTGAAATACTTTACTCATTACAGATATGTCTATATTTTGTATTAGTTTGGGTACAGATACACATTTCTACTCTAACAAGTTTTAG
The DNA here is from genome assembly GCA_901007715.1 of Dactylopterus volitans. Taxonomy (NCBI): domain Eukaryota; kingdom Metazoa; phylum Chordata; class Actinopteri; order Syngnathiformes; family Dactylopteridae; genus Dactylopterus; species Dactylopterus volitans. The sequence continues at coordinate 9,627 of CAAKHG010027123.1, read as the reverse complement.
TAATTAATTAATCTAATGTAAACGACATGCATTAATTAATCTAATGTAAACGACGTGCAAACGAAATGCTAGTTTTGGGTGTATATGGAAAACAGCATGGTGCTGCTGGATTGGCTGGAATTTGAAATCAGAAAATTCTATTTGAAAATGCAGATATTAATTTACATTTGAGGACCATTATAAACAACAACAGGTATTCTTTCTTTTTTAATGGTAGAATGGAATGGCAGGCTCTATTACAAATGTTATGGTATTGCTGTATTTCAAGTCTGCTTATATTAGATTTAATAGATTTTATTTTTCCCAAAATGTTGTTTGACTGCAACATGGAAAATATATATTCTCAACAGCATTGAGAATAAGCTGAATACGTCTCCTGGCGTCAACTCCAGAAACACAGTGGTGGTTAATCAGGAATGGCTAGTGTTATAGATGATGGTGAGTTCATGAACAGTCCAGACAGTAAACATATACTGCATCTAAGAGGCTGTCAGGAGGAAGTGTGAATGATCATGCCGAGTGGGAAAAGTTTGATTTACAATGTCAGAGTTTGGATCTTTGTGTGACTGATAAGTCTGGAGATAAGTTCAGTACATGACGGGCAAATCTGCGTCTTTGCTGTGGAACGTCTGTTTGGCTTCAGCCTCCTTTCCTGTTACCGTCTCTTCGTTTTCTCTTTCCTCGCTGCTTCTTGTCTTCTTTCCTTCCTGCCCCTCCAACATTTGCATTCTCTACCCCATCTGATCTCCCTCAGCTCCCTCTCTGTGATGCTTTCTAACGCTTCCCATTCACTCCCTCGCTTCCTCCCGCCTTCCATCCTTCCCTCCGCCTTTCCTCGTTACCTTCCGCTTGTCTCCTCACTCATGAGCCAGAGTAACGCAGCGTTTCCCCTTTCACCGTTTGCCACCGCATTTCTGTCCTGACAGCTGTTCTAGTCTAACTTGACACTCGGGCTTCACCCTCCATCACTCACTCAGCAGGCATTGAAATCCTGGCGCATGACAGCTGTCAGAGTTAGATTTTAGACCTTCATTTGTTGGTTGGGGGTTTTAAATGGTGTGTGTGAGGCCTCAAACGATCATTTTAACGTCTGCTGCAACGTGGCCCTTCTGCTGAATTAAATATTTAACAAAAAGCAACATTAACTTGGAGAGCACAGGAGCTGCCGTGTTTTACTCAAGGTACTGTCACATGAGCTTAGCGTCGCTGTGTGTGTGTGTGCGTGTGCATGTGCGTGTGTGTGTGTGTTTGTGCTCAATCTAAACAAGCTAGCAGTTTACAGCAGGAATCAATGACTGTTCATACTCAGAATCAATGGATACATAAACTGTGAGGAGCTCCCAGTCTAGCCAGTAAATCCAGGGATCAAAACAGACTGTTGGGCGAGCTCAGTAATGGATTCCACTTGTTCGACATTGTTTATGCAGCTGCTCGTACATTTAAAGTTTTCACTAAGTTGTAATTTGTGGTGAAAGTTTGCACATGAAAACGGAAGGTTATGAAGCAAAAGCTTACCGTCGTCATGACAATGAATAATTCTCGTACCCGTTCCAAGCCAGTTATCACCATTAGTCACCGCAGGACGTTAGTTCCAGGGAAGCTTACGGCTCTGTAACTTGTAAATTGTCTTAACTCATTACAAAGTATTAAAATAAGCTTAATTTTCAGGTCAAAATGGCCTCACAGAAGGCCTGCAATAGTTATTTGACTGGTTATCGCTTTCTTTTTTTCTCCTCTCCCACGGCTGCGTCCCATTCCTCAAAGTTTTAGTATTCTCAAAATAAATTGAAAGAAATTTTAAATCATCCATTGGTGGTTTCCCATCCGTCTGGCCTAGTTTCAAGTTGGCTGCAGGCCAGCTAACTCGGTTAAGTTGATTATGACGCTTTGGCAGCTGTGCTCATTAGTTACAGGTTGGTTGCAGATGAATTTACTGCGGTTGAACTTTAGCTGAACCGTGTGTGCATTATGTCGTTGTAATGCACGATTCCTGCCCATCAAAGAATAGGAGCCACCCAAAGCATGGTGTTCAAAAAACAACCAAAAATAGACAATTCTCTGAGAATATTAGTCACAGTGTGTGAGACAGTAATGAAACGTAGCACAAGCAACATCAACAAATGGAACAACAAGGTTCTCATTCTAAACGCAGCTGCTCTTGTCCACCTGTCCTTGCTATATGACGGCTATGGATTAATGACACAACCAGTGCTTGAAATAGTTGCTGATAAATGCTACAATCACAGAGCAATTCTGTCGTTTGGGTGGCAGGGGAGCTCAATTTACTGAATATGCCTGAACATAACACTAATGCTACTAATTGCTACTGCAGTCGCAATGTGGAAACAAGGACTTGCCAGAAACATTAACTTCATAATGATGAGTTCAAGCAAAAATCTTCCAATGACACTTAAAAAAGCAAAACAAATGTTTATGTCAAATGGCAACAATGAGTGTGCAGGGTTTGAGGGTTTGGTCTGCTGGAACTGCAAAACCGAAAATGCAACACAGACCAATTTTGCCATTGTACTAAGAGGAGGCTGGTTATAAAACTATTCCATCTTTCTTTGGTGTCCTGCTGCAAAATAGCACTCAACAACCTGGACCGCTTAATTTTCTAGCTCTGAAATAACGACCTGACTCAATATTTTGTCATTCCGTGATTAAATTTATTTTGGAGAGCAGACAGACTCTTCCTGGGCTTCGATCGTGCGATGTGACCAAACTTTGCCACTCAGTCATTCAATGTTTAAATCCCCAATCAAAACACTTCAGCACTTGTGTAGTGTGAATACTGCAGCTTGCACTTGGCACAAATTATTGGAGTGTCTCAGAGAACCTAATTTCAAAGAAGGTTCTAAAGAATCGGAATGCACTTATTTACAAGTCCGCTGATCCATCATTATCATCAGCTCATTGCTAGCAGCCGTTGATTTAGTGTATTAACATCCCATCATGCACATGCACTTAGCCACAGAGCCCGTTAGCTCAAACTTGCACAGTGAGCTCTAAAGTTGGGTCAGACGGCGTTGTGAAAGATATTTTGAACAACCTTCAGAACACTATTAAAAGGAGCGAAACGTTTTCCCCTCTAAAAGAGAAAAAAAAGTTAATGTCCCCCTAAACACGTAAGCTTGTTTGTCACTGATGAAAACAACACCTTTATCACTGAATTGTGTTTAATTCAGAGCAGCGTTCATCCCTCCTGCTCTGCTATGACGAGTAGATGTTTCCGCAGCTGAAAAATGAGGTCTGAACCTTCAGTGTATTTCTGTCACCAGCTCTTTTAAGTCGTGCCTGTCTGTCTGTCTGTCCAGCCAGCCGGCTGGCTGGCTGGCTGGCTGTCTGTCTGTCTGTCCGTCCGTCCGTCCGTCTGTGAGGTCAGAGGGCTCGGCTGTTGTTTTCGCTGTGTTTGTAGATGCTGTAAAGAAGCAGCATCGCTCAGATTAAATGCCTTCGCAGGCACATGCATGTCAATGACAAAGCACCTCACAGCCGAGTCTCAGCTAAATGCTGTCTTGTTAGCGAGACATTTAGAACAAGTTGAAGATAAAAAGGAGAGACATAAGTGACCCGTTGGCACTACTGAAGCAGCCAGTCTGTACATTCCAGGCCTAGTCTGACTAGCATTGCTGATGATCTATCAAGCAGTGCAGGTTTAAGCATCTGTCGGCAGATACTTTTGTCTCAAAGCACCTGATAGAAACCAACTCATGACCTTCGCCCTCAGCACTCCCTCCACTGTGATCTCTGCCCGCAATGTTGAATCCAGGTTAGCTAGAAAACCACAAATCAAAGGAGACATTTGTGGAGGTCTGAAACTGAAAACTGAAACTGCAGCTGGTTGGATATTCCTTTAAATTCAATTGTAACTGTGAAAAAATGTTGTCATGTTGTGTGTTTGTGTGAAATGATTGTAGCGCAGCAATGAGTAGCAGGTACTGGCATTGTTGAGATAATCACATTTGCGTTCTGACATATTAATTGGCAAAACATTCAGCAAGTGGCCACTATTTTTGCCAGTGCAGACAGAAAGTCCCTCCAGTTAAAATGGAGAATCATAATAAATGTCAATTTTGCGGGTTGCGTGTTAAAATGAAACTTGTCTGTTGTCATCTTGTCAAGTAAAGGGCTTCACAATCTGCACTGTGAAGGACTTTTTTTAAGCTCACTTCAAATGAGGAAAAACTCCACTAAGAAATTATCTGAAAAAATGTGTTATTATTTAATCACTTTTATTTACTATCACTTACTATTCTCTTACTCTCTTCTCTTACTTATTGTTTTTTATGACTACTCACTTGCTGCAGCAATACTATACATTTTTCCCCATTATAGAACTAATACAGGAATATCTTATCTTATTAAACAACAACAACCTTTTGATAGAGAGAAAACGGGATGAAAAACCTCAGGAAGGGCCACAGAGGAGGATGCCCCTGCCGGGATGGACAGATGTGCAATAGATGTTGCGTGCACAGAAGTCAAAACCAAAGAATTCAAAGATGGGAATAACGGAATTACTGATAATTAAGCATAATACATAATAAGAGCGTGGATTGAAGATGACAACCGTGTAGCTTTATTAACATTATTTATTCACAAGTACATATATGTGCAGGGGATGTGAAACTTAGATGAGTGATGATTCATGAGGAAGGTTTGAAGGAGAATCAGACCAGGTGATGGTCTATCAAAGAGGTGCCCGAATAACGAGAGAGAGTGAGGGAGAAAAAGAGAGAGAGAGAGAAAAAGCACACAGCATGCAGCTTGGGGGAACAGAAGCGGAAAATAACAAGGATTAGAAAAATGCATGTGGTGATTAATGATGAATTCTTGTCAGCAGGACAATGTTTTTAGCCAAAGATCAGTTGCGAGGGTTGGAGAGTTTCTGTTATTCCAAAAACTCCAGCAGCGATGCATCCTCTCCCCAGAGGATCACGTCATGTCAGTCTCGACACACACAATGTGTTTATACAGTATGTGTTACTGTTTTCTCCCTAAAAAGGCTAAAGTCAAGTGGGATGGAAGGCAGGGGATCAGGGAGGGAGGGGTCACCGACTCCTGGCGTCTGTCTGTGTTGTGGTCTGGTCAGTAATCTGCTCCAGTCAGGCCATTGCAGGGATGGGAGGGGGGACAGAGGACAAGAGGGAGGAGGGGACAAGCACGAATAATCACATATATGTAACGGTCGGGTTGAGCAACAGAAGGTGGATGGACCTGAAGGTTCACCCCACCCCGGCAGTTTTTTTTTTCAAATATAGTAGTTGAATAAAGGGTCAGAAAAACAACGCTGTCCTGGCCCGACCTGAGTTGTTGTGCTGAAGCGCCAACAGCTAATAAAAGCACAGAAACGGCTACAAGAGCAACGCCGCGAGCAGCACAACTGCATCATCTATCGGTGGCGATGGCTGAAGTGCAGCATCCTTCCAGATAGATATGAATGGCTAATCATCTGTTTTACTGTCCATGTACGTTTTTATTTCTTTGGCTGGCACACACACACTCAATGTATCATAGCTTATACACTTCTAAACTCTGAGACCTATGGTTGGGGTTTTTTTTTTTAGATTTGTGTAACAATGTGTGTCATTCAGTGGCCTGTCAGTGGCATTAAATCCTCTTTAAAGGGTACAGTAATGTTATAATGTTACAACATTCAGCATTCTCATAAAGTTATTTTTTCTTCTAGCATGATATCAGGACTGGGCTTCCCCGCAACTGAATTCACCACATAGCATTAGTTAGAGTGGCTGCTAGTGGACTCAACTAGTGATAGTTTGGCAAGTTATGGTTATGTTGGCTAATTTTCTTGCAGATATGTCATTCAAACAAAATGAAATGAATAAACGTAGCATAACTAAAACTTTATTTTATAACATGAACGTGGTTTCTGCCTGAGAATGATGAGATTCAGTGGTGGTTGTCGAATATTCAAGACTCATAATCCCACATGACTTCATGACATCATCAAAGTATATCTGCTATTGTTTTGATTGAGACCCCCAGCAGCAGAATTTAGATATTCTGTTTTTAAAATGAAGTGTGACAGATGAAGAGATTCTTCCATCCTCTGCTCCATTTGTCTGGACAGGTAGTTTGTCTCCACGTTGACATGGGAAATGTTGCTAACTGGGGACGGCCGTTTATTTTGAGCGTCTCTATAGTCCGTGCCAACATGGTACCATGTGCTCGAGAAGCCTTTGTGAGGGCAGAGGAGGGGGCTGAAACCTGAGAGAGCTGGTGCAGCTGGTGGAGACTCGCAGAGAAACTTCATCCCTTAGAAACAGCCTAGCTTGGCTGGACAGAATGAGATTGCTGTTGCAGGTCATGTGGTCAAGAGCAGGTTGTAAACATTTTAAGTTGCAACATCTGCCAACGGTGCACCTCAGCAGTCTGGCATGTGTTTGTGCTCGTCGGATTGTGGCGGCATGTGACCAAACTTGAATCGGAGCAAAGCGCCCGCCCCTCATCTTCTAACCCCACTCTTTCTCCTCTTGATGAGCTCATGGTCTCTGGAACCAGAACTCAGGTTGGCAAAGCGGCAGACTACACACAGCTGGACAGCAGCCGATAGAGGCTGGGAACAGAAGAGAATTCAGGATTGAGGCAGGAAAGCTTAGACAGAAGCGGGTAAGAGAGCTGCAAAGAGACAGACAGTAAAGGTCGGAGAAGAAGGAAGAACAATTCAAAGGCTAGTCAGAGTTCGACCCGTTCTGCAGTGTTGTGGCTGCTGGTGGAGAAAAGACGGAAGGCTAGGTCATTGACGTATGTGCAGAAATGCCTGCTGTAGCAAGAGTTCACCGGTTCCCCCAGGATCATCAAAAGATCAGCCGGGCTCAAATCATCCTCAGGAGTGAGTATGAATGACAGAGCTGGTAAAAGAAGTTAGTCCTCTTATTTTGCTGGTGAATACTCCAGCATTACTGCGTATCTACCTGTGTACCTCTAAAATGCATTGCATGAAAAAAAGCCAAGATGTAATTTAGTTAATATGGTGTTGAAACAGATAGGAAATCAGTTATTTAACTGATTTATCCGTAAATTAACAGACTTGATCACCCTGCATTTGTCTAAGCCAAATTTCCTGCAAAAGTATTGCAAAAGTATTTCCTGCATCTCTTCAACGAGGATGTGATTTTCAAGCGATTGCAAGACAACACATTGGGATCTACCTTTTATAGACTAAACAAGCAATTGAAACTATATTGATATTTCAGTTGTGATTAAAAACAACTAGACCCCTGCTAACAAGTAAAATTGAGTGTCTATTTGTACCGAGGTGAAAATAGTCACCCGGCAGGTGCCTTAGCTGACCCCTTATTTCCATTTACAAAAATATATTTTCAGTTGTCTGTGGCAGTTTGGGCAGGTTTAAGCAGCAATCTTTTTTTTTGCGGGAAGTTAAAGGATCATTGTTTGGTTTGGAAACCTTTTCACAACATCAACTACACCTCTGGGTCGAACGTCTCCCATTTATTTGGGTGCAAACAGTCTTAAAAGAAGACTCATGTTGGTGATGCATCATCTTGCTTCACTAGCTCTGGTTTGTTTGCTGACCTTGTTAGGGGAGATACGTGGGTCAACTCTGGCTTGTTTACTGATGGAACAGGTTGGCGGTAGTCAGGATCAGTCTGCGATAAACACCTTTTTTTGTCAACACAAGTCCTCTTCATGTTTGGGGTGACTCACAATTATCACTTTTACATGGACTACAATGCACAACCTTGTTGAGTAATCAGCACAAACATAAACAAATAAACAGCGCTTTGATTAAATAAAAATCTATGTTACAAGATTGTGCAACACAAATATTAGATGATGAATTGACAACTCCCAGCAAATGTTAGATTAAAAGTATGATACAAACACTGCTTACTGAAAGTAACCATGATGAGAACATTTGACTCTAATTTGAAAAAAAATCATGTGGTGATGTTTTATTGGCAGCTCCAAATGGTTCACCTTCAACCGCAGCCACAGCCAAGGCCAAGAGGTATTGTAGTATTTGGAGTGAGTATCAGTTAGTATGTGTATTGTAGTAAAAAAAAAAAAAAAAATTGTATATCAATGCGCTCTTCAAGTTCCGGAGTTTTGAGTAGTAACACACTTACACATGAAGAATGAGTTTAGTTGACAGTTAAAGGTCCCCTGTAAAATGCATCATGTATGTGGAAACACCCATGTGTGTTCGTTTAATTGCGTCTCCCATGAGCTTCAAACACATTTCAGCTTTCTATCTGTGATGGGCCATTAAGCCATTCTGAAATTTTAATGGTTAAAAGCGGTTTTGTTTTTTTGTTGTTGCTTTTTTTGTCCTAACAGTATAGGACCTAAGTTATCAAGGCCTCCAGATCTTGTAGGAAAGAGCAATGTCAGCTGCCACCTGCAGCTTTTGACTTGACAGACTTTCAGAAGTCAACTTGAGATCAGTGATTAGCTGCCCGACATGACCTGTAATATTATACTCACTGACCATGTGACCGGACACACTCCGTAAAAGAATGCTCATGTTGGCCTGTGTTCTTATAAGTAGCTAACAAATGCGTTAATGCGGGGTTTATCCTTAAAAGATGTCTCCTAACTCGTGATGAGAGTGATATCCTCTATTTTGTCTCACACATGGAGGGATGACTACTAATGAGAAACATGTGTCAATGCCAAAATGGTGGCAAGACCTTTATCACTGCAGGAAAAACCCCAAAACCTCCTTAACTTTTCCAAAACACAGCAGGAGATAAACCTCGGTTTCGGAGCTAAAACTTGGCCCTCCAACGACGCCACCGAGGAGTGAGTCACTGGGTTCATGCCTTTAGCCTGCTGCTAATGATCCATCATATGAAATGTAAAGGTTTCTTGAAATTAGCATTTCCTTCATCTCTCGACGAGGAATGCAGCAATTCCTCAGTCTTGTGTCATGACTGATGCTCTTTCGAGAGAAACATGTTTGCTCATGAACCACAGTTGGCTTCTCCCTTGCTGTCATCTCCTGTAATGGGACCCTTAGACAAAAGAACTCTCAATCATTCGTGGAGCACTGCTTACTCGGAGTAATTTCCTCTTAACATTTCCAGATTTTGTGAAGAACGGTTGCTTAGCTGCCTCAAACGCTGCGTCATCTTTTGGAGAGAGACGTAAACAAAACCAACTGAACTGAGAGAGACGCGGGCTCTGTCATTTCCTGCCCATAAAAAGCTTTCCAGCCAATCAAATTCAAACCAAAGCCAGCGTACATCGTACGTTCTCACATGAATGTCCCTGGTCGCAATTACATTCTTGTGGATGCTCTGAAAGATAAAATATCTCAGTAAAAAAAAAATCTTTTCGCTCCGATGCTGAAGTGTATACCAGCAGTACGCTTCCTTTTCCCCCAGCTAAAACTGCTTTATTGAGCACTCAGTCGTGAATTACGTGAGGCTCTTGTACTAGAAAAGCGCAAAAAATTGTGCTCCTCAACTCATTTCCTCCTCAGTCCACTTTCCTTTCTACTCTTTTGTTCTTTTCTATTATTCAAGGTTTTCCCACATCTGTGGAGGAGCTATATCTGTCTGCAGGATTCTCTCTCTCTCTCTCTCTCTCTCTCTTTCTCTCTCTCTGCCTCCCTAACTCACTCGCGTCAAGAGAGCG
>CAAKHG010027120.1:35872-50247 GCA_901007715.1 Dactylopterus volitans | reverse complement strand
CACGCTCGCACGCACACACACACACTCACACACACATATTTCCACACTCACGCACGCACACACTCACACACACACACGCACACACACACACACACACACACACACACACACACACACACACACACACACACTCTCTCTCTCACACACTCACTGTAACACACTAACACAATCACACACTTGCACACACCCACTCTCTCTCTGTATCACTCTCACACGCTCATTCTCACTCACTCACACACTCACTCTAACACACTCACACTCTTACACTCTAACCCAATCTCACTCTCGCATCTTCACGCTCTTACACACACACACACTCACTCTCACACACACCATCCACTTCCACTGGAGCATTTCATTCGACCTGCTGAGTCATGTTCGACCTGCTGAGTCATACTGACTGAAGCCTCTGTTCAGTCTTATCAGCTGCTGGAAGTTTAGAGCAGAACCTTTCAAACTGGTTCCTGCTCTGCAGCCCAACATTCTCCTGCAGTCTCCCAGAACCTCATCAGTGTTTATTAGAATAATGTGGCCCATGAAAAAATTTCATTCAAATCAATTTTTGAGCAATCCAACAAAGTAATTTTAAAGTTTTTATTTTATTTTATCTGAGAGTCTGATAAAATTGTTTTTGCCCATTTCTTTATTTTTTGTGTGTAATACACACATCGCCTTTCTCACAGTAGATTGAACTTGAATCTCTTCACTTTGTGAGTAAAAAAGCAGGTTATTGCTTATTTGTAAAAAAAAAAAAAAAGGAAGAAAGAAACCGAAAATCAGCAGAAAATGCTCATCTTACTATGAAAATCATATCCTATGTGACATACTTATTGTATTTACATATTTGTACACACACAGTCCTTATGGTGACCCCTGGAAAACCCTCAAGGACCCTAAGGGGTCCCCAGACCTCAGTCTCAAGGCCCTCCTTTAGAGTGATAACTGGGCTCAGAGACTCTGATGCTGAATCACAGCGTCTCTCGCATGAAGAAGACAGACTGGTTTACCCAGACGGCTTCTGTTCCATGATGGTTCTGGTGCTTGAAGAACTACATCAATGCAGAACATCTATCCTGTGTTCTGCTGTGATTTGCCAGTGTTGGAGACATGGTCTTCTTCATCATAGCAGCTTTTTCAATTCAAGCGCAATCACAGTGTTTGAATGTGAACATTTATTTATGACTGACTGACTGACAGCAGATTGTAAATCACATGGATTTGCTAAACCTGCTGATCTGTCATCAGATCTCGTAAGTTTAACTTGCAGGAACAAAAACAAAAACAAACTAAACACCAACAGAAAAAACAACCATAAAAAGAGTCGCCGGGTTTCCGAGCGCTCAGGAAGCCAGAGATCAAACAGAATATGAGGAAAGAAGCTTCACTCTGAGTGACTCATGAAAAATGAATCTGCCTGAAAAGTGCCAGACACACAAGTATTCAACATTGAACTTGTTTTAATTAAACGGTTTGGATCACGATCAGTGCCAAAGGAGCCACTCAGGAGAACTTCACTAAAAGTACATCACATTCTTTCCCCCTCAGTTCCGAGTAATTATCACATTCCTGCATGACCCAGCTGGAAACGATGTCCGTAATGCGGAACGACTGATTCTGCATCCGGGACGCTCAGCAGAACCAGCAGAAGGTCAGATGTTCCTCACTATGAGCGGCTCATTGCAGTTGCCGATCTGGAGGTGTGGCTGTGGCCTCTCCCACCACTCAGTATTCCACAAGTGCCTCGTGCTAACGTATGCTAATGTATGCTAACGTATGCTAACGAATGCCGCCTCCAGTGACCTGGGAACCCCTCCCCCCAAAATCATTACGTATGCTCCGATCCCTTAGATGCATCTGGAGGAGGAGGCTCAGGTATAGGATGTGGACTCAAGTCCTTCTCACACTGCCAGAAGTCTAAATGTCAGTAAGTGACGATGCTGCCGTGGAAGGCGGGGTCTATAGCTGCTCCGCCCCCTTGGTGTTTAACTGGATCTCTCTGTCATATCCTGGATGGGTGGAGTCAAGATGTGCAGAAGAGACACAAGAAGGAGACACGTTAACGCTAATGAGTGTGAGTGACCCACATATGGTCAGATATGTTATTCAATTACATCATCATCAGTAATTATTATTATTATTTCATTTTATTCCAACAGTCAGTGTGACTCAGCAGTGAACTCGGGGATATTGATTGAAGTTAATTCATGATTAAATGTAATCCATTACATTTGGGTGAAGACACGATGGGATGCACATCTAATCAGGAGAAGCTTGGAAACCGGAATCAGCCACAGTGGGGCTGTAGAACCCTCATAGAACCCTCATAGAACCCTCACAGGACGCCATCTTCCTTCAGCAGCCGTTTATTTTGTTTTGACTGAAAAAGTCAAGAGTGAGCGCTCGATCAGCCGAGAGTTCAGGCTGAACTGAAACCGGAGAAGAAGTGACAAATCTGAGAAGCTCCGGAGTTCATTTGAGCATCAGTGATGAGTTCTGACCATCCTTCTCGTTCTGGTCATTAAATAGTTTGAATTTAAGTAAGACAGAAAGCTCCTTCTAGGCTCCACATGTCATAAACACACTGAACAACTTTGTGTTGATTTAACATTTTCTGAGTTGAAAATGAAGACTCCAAGGAACTGAACAAAAGCTAAACAGGAAAAAAAAAATAGGTTAAAAAAAGCAACCCGGAGCGAGACGCCTTGTCAAGAGCGGAGGAAGACGGTTTCTGCTCCCAGAGACCTCCGTGCGTCCCATCCCTGCCTATCCAGGGGGAACCGTCATCCAGGGCCTCAGATGTGGCAGCGCACAGAAGGAAAACGCAGCGAGTCCCATGTTGGCACATTTAAAAATATCCGTGGTAAGTCGAGTTATTCTGGAGATGTGAAATCTGTGGGGCATTTGAAGAGCATACGTCTGCACGTAAACATCAGCAGATACACATGAGGAGACATATCTAAAATAAAATAAAATAAAATGAAATACCTTTGGCGTTGTTCCGGGAGAACATGCATCAAAACAGGCAGACAAATCCGCAAAAAGCCGCCAAACTTCTCATGAGTGAAGCCACGGGTCAACCTCACGCATGATGGCGCGATGGCGGCGAGGTCTCGCCCAGTCGCGCTCGGCCTGTCAGGCCTCACGTTCTCCTCCTGTCTGTCCCGGGTCTCAGCAGGTTTGTGGTCCAGTGGATTGTAGGATTTTGTTGTGAGTCTGTATTTTTACATGGTGTGAAATCCATTTGGTTTTGTGAACGGGATGTCTTTCTAAGTCATGTATTATTCATGGATCAGCCAGCACCTCCCCACACACACGCATGCACGCACGCACGCACGCACACATGCACGCACGCACGCACGCACGCATGCACGCACACACACACACACACACACACACACACGTACTGTATGTGCAGACGTTGTTCAAAGTTTTACAAATATTAAAATAAAAACCTTGGTTTCCTTCCTTTCTCCTCAGCTGGATGTCGGAGCTTCAGCGAGGAGACTCTGAGGATGTTTCTACATTCACCTGCTGCAAAGGAACATTTTGGAAGCCAGTAGCTGTGATGAGGAACCTTAACGTTCTAATTCCAATCAGATTAAAAGACTAAATAGGATAATCGCTCGATCGCCAATCGATGAGCTGGTCACAGGATTGTTTACAGGACACAGTGACACTTTTCTAATGGTTCATTAGAAAAGTTTTCTAATGGTTCATAGAAAATTTCTTATGAACCATTAGAAAAGTGTCAGTGTGTCACTGACATCTGCATCTTCTCAGAAGGGCATGTTTTAATTAGTCAGCCTGCACTGTACCTTTAAATGCATGCATGCGCGTGTGTGTGTGTGTGTGTGTGTGTGTGTGTGTGTGTGTGTGTGTGCGTGCGTGCGTGCGTGCGTGCATGCGCGCGTATATAGGTGGGTAATAAGACCTGATTAGGAAAAGGTAAAACCACATCTTTCATCTTTCATCAAAGCTACTTCAGTCATGGGGCCAGGAGTAACATAGTAACAATGTCGAGGTCGGGAACGTATTTCATAATTGTCGTCTTTCTGCGATAGAACCGCACGCTGTCATGCGAGCACACGAACGTCAAGCGTGTAAGTGATGCTCACTTTATTCAGCCAAGGTTGCCTTCAGAATAACAAACAGCAGTCTCCTTTTATTTAAGTGTATAAAACTATGAATATGCACATTGATGTTTGCTTCACCCGTCTATTCATGGAGACGCACACCTGCTCCATTTCCAGCCAAAACCTTGTCTAAACTTGCTGATGCAACATCTGCCTTGAGTGAACAAGGCAGCAAAGTGGCAACGTTTCTCTGAACGTGGCAGCAGTGCCGCTGCAGCTGTGACCACGCAGGCCCTTCGTTCTCCGGCTTCTTGACCAAGAATGTGACACCTTGACCTTTGACCTCTAACCAGCTCAGTCCTTGTTGAATCGGATATGCGATGATGCCTGCAGACCTTCTGCAGACCTCGGCTGTAACGATGGTTCATTAAGTAACTGTCGTCTTTCTATCAGCTGAAACCAGTCTGGCCGTTCTCCTCTGACCTCTGACCTCTGGCATCAACAGTTCATCTTCTCCCAGAGAACTGAGCATCACTGGGTGTCTCCTCTTTGTGGGACCATCCTCTGTGAACCCTAGAGATGGTTGTGTGTGAGAACCCCAGTAGACCAGCAACCAGGACACCTTCAGAGACACTTAAACCACCTTTCCCCTCCATCCTGATGCTGGTTTGAACTTCAGCAGATCCTCTAGACCACATCTACATGCCTGGATGCACTGAGCTGCTGCCATGTGATTGGCTGATGGGATTTTTGCGTGAATGAGCAGCTGAACAGGTGTACCCAATAAAGTGGTAGGTATGCGTATACTGAATATATATGCATATATTATGCATCATAAGTATTTCAATCCGTCTTTGGGTCTGACGTTGAGGTTTGGACCCATCAGCCATATGATAACATTTCCCACCAGTAGAGGGAGCCATTGATGGCCGACCTGGTCTGACAGCGTTCGGTGTTGCTTTGTAGTTTTCAGCTTTGGCCAGCTGGGTCTGAACGTGGCTCGGTCATTAACGTTCATCCCTGTGGAGAAAACAAACTTCTCCAGTGTGAGTACAGTGCTAAATACACACCTCAGTAATTACCATTCTATTTTTCTATTTGCACTCTGGGAGGCAGATAGTGGAGGTGAGCAGGGAGACTTTCAGTCAGGATGGGAGCACTGGTGTGATTTGTTCTCCGGGCAGTAAGGAGACACCACTAATCAGAGCCAGTCAGCTATTTCAGTGCAGCTGACTAGTTGAATATTGTCTCCATCAGAGGGCGCCAGGTTTGGGATCCAGCCATCTCTTTGTAATTGCTAACAAGCGCATGATAACATCAAGTGGAGCGATTGTACTGATTGCACTTTGAACCTCTGTTCATGCCCGTGTAATTATTGAACGCTGAAACAAAATCATCTGTGTTCCCTGAAGCAATCAAAGTGTAATGTGGCATCGCATATTATGTCCCGCCAGGTCAAATACTCAGAAATAATAACTGCCCAACGTATTTGCTTAAAAGCAGAGCAGCATGAGGTGGGTTCTGCAGCACATGAGCAATTAGAGCGCTGGAACAAAGGAGCAGATAATTGCCAGTCTGCAAACCAGCAAAGTTCTTAGTTTGTAATGACTTTTTTATTGTGCTGCCAGAGGACTTTTCATAACACATTCATTTAACCAGGTGGCAGCTGATCATAGTTCATTTCCCGCTGAGTCAGCCGCTGCTGAACTGTGAAAGCAGACGACCACAGAGACCAGGAAGCATCACACCACATTTACTGAGCTGAGAAGTGGTCTTCAAAACCTGAGACCACCATCCTGGTCTCCGCTTGTCTGGTCTTCATGTAGATGGACGTCTGACGTTGCATGAAGTTAGACGGCCAATGTAGTTCAGCTCGCCTCACGGCAGGGGACCAAACGGCGGCGGCTATGTGATAAGCAGGTCTTGAATATCTCTTGTAATAATCACCACGGTTGCTAGTGCTAGCCATTGTAGCATGCTAAGCTAGTCCTCGCTACATATGTGGCTCAATGCTTCAATGTACAGTCACGTTTGTACCTTGTCCTCTGAAAGTTCCTCGATAATTCCTCCACATAAATGTCCCCGAATGTCTCAGGCTCCCAGACCAACAGGGAAATGGACTTCTGCCATGATCTCCATTCTCCTGAGGCCTGGCACACAAACGTGGCAACATCCTTGTTGCAGTGGGGGTGATAGGGTAGGAGGGGCATGTCCGTTTGCATACAAATCAGCAATGGTTCCATTTATGATCTGGTATTCCTCCACCGGCTGATCAAGTAGTCCCATGTTCATCTTCGAGGGAAAGATGAAAATATGTTTTTGGCAGATAGAAAATTTAAGCCTGTTGAGGTGAATGTCCACTTTGTGGACTCTTGTATTTTTTGTCATATTTCTGCTGCGAGTAATGAGATCAACATGAAACGACTGATGCTGCTGTTCCTGCCCACAAGTGGCCGCAAAAGTGTATCGCTTCCCCAGAAGCTGTAATCAGAGAGGATGCTACCGATAGCGTTGAGGCCGCCGATAAGGTCGCAACCACCGAGAGGGGCTGCTGATGGCGCTGACAGTGCTGAGGCTGCCGATAGCGCCGGGGGAGGTTGCCGATATCGCCAAGTCAGCAAAGGATGAATGCCAATAGCACTGAGGCCGCCGATAGCGCTGAGGCCCCCGATAGCGCTGAGGCCCCCGATAGCGCTGAGGCCCCCGGTATCACTGAATCCGCTGATAGCGCTGAGGCCGCCGATAGCGCTGAGGCCCCCGATAGCGCTGAGGCCCCCGGTATCACTGAATCCGCCGATAGCGCTGAGGCCCCTGATAGCGCTGAGGCCCCCGATAGCGCTGAGGCCCCCGATAGCGCTGAGGCCCCCGATAGCGCTGAGGCCCCCGGTATCACTGAATCCGCCGATAGCGCTGAGGCCCCTGATAGCACTGAGGCCCCCGATAGCGCCGATGGCACTGACGGAAGCCGCTGATTGCGCTGGGGCTGCTGATATCGCTGATAGCGTGGAGGCCGCTCATATCGCTGAGGGAGGGCGATCGTACCGAGGGAGGCCATCAAGTGACCAACTGGACCTGACCTTTTTCATCATCCATTTAAAGATCAATACGGGAGTCCAGCTCATCAGCGCATCTGAAGATAGGATGAAATAAAAGTGAACGGCAATGGCACAGAAGAATGAAACAGAAGAAAGAAAGCATTTTTTTCTCCTCCTCTCTGGGGGTCAGGTACAAGGAGAGATGAGACTGGAATGCTGCCAGCGAGCAGCCGAGATGTTATTATGAATCTCTGGAGAAGCAAAAGAAGAAGAAAGTCCAGACTTTAGATGAGGCAACAAAGACAGTAGCATGAAAGTGGGAAAGAAAAACTGGAGCCACAGAAGCCGAGCAGAAGGAAAGATGGCAGCACTTGTGGCGGATGCAGACGGGATGACCTGCAGCTATATTGCTTCATATTCTGTTCAAAGACAAACATGTTCCGGTTAAACGTCAGCTCATCATGTCTGGAACCATCTGTTGATTGACTTTTCTGCCAATGAACAGCCCAAAAAAATTCAAGGTAGAAATTAGAGGAAGAACAGCAATTACACAGTTTTAAGCCACAGAGGGAACCAGGAAGTGGTTGTCATCAAAAATCAAAATCAAATCAATTTTATTTATATAGCGCCAAATCGCAACAGAAGGGGCCCGGTGCATCATGGTCCCCTTGAAGCAGAGACCTATGGCAGCATGAGACATACAGTATGAGTTTATGGTGAAGGAATTTGACATTTTCCAGAGCATATTTCTTTGCTTTATTTGCTAAAATGTAGATGACACTGACGCTGTTTTCACTCCGGAGGTGATTTACGTTGCATGAAGATGGGAAGCCTCCATTAGCTGAGATGGAGGAACAGCATGTTAGATCCAGCTAATAATCTTTGCTCTCAAATACGCTCAAAGTGCTCATGTAGCCCAGCCAGCAGCCAGCAGCTAGAAGACAGCAGTTAGCAGCCAGCAACTAGCAGCTAGCAGCTAGAAGACAGCAGTTAGCAGCCAGCAACTAGCAGCTAGCAGCTAGAAGACAGCAGCTAGCAGCCAGCAGCTAGAGGTCCATTCACTCTTCACCTGCTGCTGATGGTAGATGTTCATGCAGGTCAACAGATTATCCAGCACAAATGGGACATTGATTTTTTTTTTTGACAAACACATTCCCCTAAAATCCTTCTGCCGTATTATTGTAAACATCTTTTACAAACACTGTCAGCAAAACTCCTAGACAGCAATGAAGTCGGGGAGGAAATATGATTAATAGGTTGGCTAAACTGTAAGTTCAAAGTAAACGTGCTCCACTTAATAAAAAAGCCTTGAAGCATCTGTTACAGAGGTTATAGAGAACACGACAGGAGGATGAGCATCATGCTGGAGCTGCATGGAGCCGCCTATTAAACGCTCTGCCTATTGATTTTTCCACCAAAATTCGTCTGTTTTTCTGAACGTCCAAGCACTTGAAAAAGAATAGATGCTGCAGTGTTCTCATCTATATTTGAGGAAAAGGTGACCTCACATTTCATATCTTCTATGGAGGTTTTGGCTAAACACCAAGACCTGATGAAAGGTGCTGATGCCTTCATGGATGATGGAGGACGTGTGGAGAGATTCATCTGAGGAGGAAACGCCACTCTGTCGCTGTCTAGCAGCAGATTTATCTCCACTCTCACTTCATCCCATCTTCACATCTTCCTGCTGATACACACTTGTGGGTTTTTCTCACTTTGTCAGGATTAAAACATTTTCTCTTGAAAGACAAATATGACTAAAATACACCTTCAGACGTGGATGATGAATGCCGGAGAGGCTTCCCAGTGATACTGGTGCATATGTGCTGAGGTGATGCTGTAAAAGATCTGAAATGTATTCAGCTTGTGTCTCTGACATGTTCCCTTCCTGCTCCTCTTCCTCCTCCTCCCGCTATGAAACCTTTTATTCCAGCGTGACTGCAGGAAGCTCTGCGCTCTTCCAACAGTCACAAATGAAAGTAGAATCAACAAGAGACAAAGAAATAACTGTCTCATTTTACATTATAATTCAAACATGTTCTTCTAATTATATCAAAAATTCGACTTCAAACATGCACGCAAACTGATTCCACATCTGCTGGTTTCTTGTGAAAGTTAGCCGGGCTGAGTCAAGAGTGCGCGCGCACACACACACACACACACACACACACACTCACACACACTAATTAATTAGTTAAATAACCTCGAACTCAAAGATATGGGCACACACTCTCACTGGTCTAGTCACAATAACGGTGGCAAAAGAGTACATGTCATAAATGCTCACTCACTCACTCACTCACTCACTCACTCACTCACTCACTCACTCACTCACACTATGTCTCTCTCTCACTCTCTCTTTCAGTCTCACTCACTCACTCACTCACTCAGTGACTCACTCACTCACTCACTTCCCCCTTATTGCCATGGAGATAGGTAGGAGGATTAAATAAGTACCAGATGCCCTCCTGGAGGTTTAAGAAATCCCCAGGAACATCATGAGTAACGGAGGGTTCTGGAAGAACCATCTAGAACCATCTGAGGAGGTTCCGGCGGGCAGGCCGACGTTCTGCGGCGAGGATGTGCTGCCATCTGTTCACGCCGGGTTTCCGTCTCCTCTCTGAGGCCTCGTACCTGAGGCCAAAGCCTCTTGGTCTTCTCCTCGCCAGACTCGGTTACAGGACGCAGATGAAGAAACACTCAACTAAGAGGAGGTAGAACTGGAGAAGAAGGAGGGATGGAGAAGAGAAAGGAGAGAACAATGGCCAGAGGACGGTGAAGTACTAATACAATAAGTTTTTTACAAGTGCTGGACATCAGGAGGAGGGTATGAGGCAAAGGTGCATTTCACAGAGAGATAAACGTACACTTGGACTGATAATTTGCATCTGATTTTTGAAAATGTCCTCCCAAGAACACTTATATGTACATGTCATAAATGCAGGTGGAGAAAATACTTTTTCCTCTTTCATTCTCAGGACTTTACTTTGGGAATTATGTTGCTTCCAACTGGGAAGTGGTCCAAAACCGGGGTTCTGAAAGCAGACGATGCAGCCCAGCGTGAGGTGACCTCATCTGCATCAGTCCTCCGCTGCTCCACCACCATCGCTCCATCGCTCCACCACCATTGCTCCACCCCATCACTCCATCACCACCATCGCTCCATCACCACCATTGCTCCACCACATCACTCCACCACCATCGCTCCACCACCATCGCTCCATCGCTCCACCACCATTGCTCCACCCCATCACTCCATCACCACCATCGCTCCATCACCACCATTGCTCCACCACATCACTCCACCACCATCGCTCCACCACCACCATTGCTCCACCACCATCGCTCCACCACCATCACTCCACCACCATCGCTCCATCGCTCCACCACCATCATCACTCCACCACCATCATCACTCCACCACCATCGCTCCACCACCATCGCTCCACCACCATCGCTCCACCACCATCGCTCCATCACTCCACCACCATCGCTCCATCGCTCTACCACCATCGCTCCACCACCATCGCTCCATTGCTCCACCACCATCGCTCCATTGCTCCACCACCATCGCTCCACTACCGTCGCTCCACCACCACCATCACTCCACCACTGTCGCTCCATCGCCTGTGTGGGAGACAGACACCCTGTCCAGGCTTGTTGAGTCCAACATGAACTGAACAGTGCTGGAGCTGGGACCTACATGACCTTGGACGCTACGGGGCCCCTCCATCTTACCTCAGCTTTTTACCCATATTTTAGCATCAGTGGGCGGAGTTCCACTGAGGTTTTGCATCACCAAGATTTTCTGAACGATTAAGAAAAGTCCGCGATGAGAAACCTGCCAGAGATCCTCAGCTGGAGCTCAGCTGCCAGCCTGCTGCACCCTCAGCCTGCTGCACCCTCAGCCTGCTGCACCCTCAGCCTGCTGCACCCTCAGCCTGCTGCTGCAACCATCGCTCAGCCCCGCTGCCCCTGAAGCTGCAGCGCCACCTGCCTGACCTGCATGGTGAAGCAGGCCAGAGAGCTTGAGGGCGCAACGGAAAAATACATGACAATCGCTCATCCAAAACACACACAGCACACACGCACATGCATGCACACATGCACACGCATGCAAACATGCACACGCATGCACACACGCACACGCATGCACACATGCACACGTGACAATGACACGTCATCGCTGTTTTATGTAAATATCCATATGTAGATGTTGTAATATATTTTAAATTGAAGGCAAATGGTTCCATATAGCATAACTCTTCTTTAGCTATGTGAGCAAAAGCATGATACAGTATTTGGGAGAATGTTTATAAAACATATAAAACACTGAATAATAGCAGTGAGTGATCATGAATTAATTTGAAAGCAAGTAACAATCTTAGATTTTTAATGTAACCACTGATATGAACATGTCATTGTTTCAATGTTCAAACTCACATTTAGCCACAAGACAGGCGTGTGCATGTGTGTGTGTGTGCGCGCGCGCGCGTGTGTGTGTGTGTGTGTGTGTGTGTGTGTGTGTGTAATAATATCAGTGAACTGTTGATAGCACTTTAATACTTCAGCAGGACAACTGGAGTATTAAAGTGTCAGAATTCATTGCTATCTGGAACAAAAGTGTACTCATCGATGGTTGTTGTGTGAATTATGTTCAAGAGAAACAATTTATATATATATATATATATATATATATATACACACACACACATATCCGTGCACACACTGTAAGTGTGTGTATGAATGTGTGTGTGTCCTTGCTGCTGCTGTGTGATGGAGACCTGAGGAGGTGAGGCAACTTCACGCGGCTGCAGATTCTCTCTCATACGGATCTGTTTACTTTAAATGCGTCTGCGTGTTAAAAGATAAATAAAGAATAGCCAGGTGGGGTTATGAGGTCAGGAGATTGTATTTCTGCTCCGCCACCTTCAGGTCTGCAGATAAACCAGAGGAGAAAATTGTATTTCAGAGAAGGAGTGTATTTTCTAGCCGTGTTCCATCATTCCTGCTCTCGGCTGGTGGAACGTCGAGTCCGTGTGAGCTGCTCCTCACTTGTGTGGTGGCTCTCAGCAGATGTTTGTGGGACGCCGAGAGCCTCCGGATGGAAAATCTCGTTATGTCGGAATCATTCTGGTTGCGACTGGACTCTTTCAATTTAGCAGTGGATTTAGGTTCCGGCCGGCGAGCGGAACAATGGGATTACACACACAAATGCAGCCCAGATGAGTTCCCTCTGAAGGGTGTCTGGGCCCGGGAGGGTGGGCCCTCCGGCGCCGGTGCCTCTGAAACGCTCCCTCTGACGGTGACAGAGCGAGTCATGCCAGCGCCACGTGGCTGCAGATAAATGACTGCGTGGCCACGGCGGCGCTCCGGCTGCCAGCGGCGGGCGGCGCGCCGGCTGCCAGCGGCTCGGCTCTGGCAGCGGCTCGGCTGATAAGACTTTTCCAAATGAAGTCAAATATCTCCACTTGCCGAACTTGTTTCATCTTCACTCTCTGGACCAGCTGGAAAAGCCGACTCCTCGCATGTAAGATAAGACGAACCGGCTGCTCCTCATTTTTTAGTCATCGAGTATTGAGGGTTCGACTCGCCGCTGCCCAGATTCGGCTTTTCATCACCGCAGGGACTCACCGGCCGCTTCATCTGCGCCGTGTAGCCACCAGCTCCTGATACTAATATCTCCACCATCTCAAAGCCCACCTCCGGGTCCTGACCCATGCTTTGAAAAACAATGGTGCACATGCATAATAGCGGGCCTGGAGCCCCGTTATGACCCACATACCCCCTGCCGAGCCCGGCTGAGTGGGTAATTACAGCGCGTGTGTGCCGCTGGGGTTCGCCGTCGCCCCGCCAGGGAGGAACGACGCTGCAACTGAGCTTTTACAAATGATTTCATTTGGAGTGGATCCACCGGTCAAAGCCGGTGTGTGTGTGTGTGTGTGTGTGTGTGTGTGTGCGTGCTTGTGTGTGTGTGCGCGCTTGTGTATGTGTGTGTATTAAAATGGAGGAGCAGCAGAGGCTCCACAGACGCCGGCACCTTCATGTCGTCACAACGTGGAAGGTTAGAGAGAAACGACAAACTCAGAAAGCTTCATGTTCTTCTCAGCAGTGTTTTTATTATTTTGCAAAAACTGTTTTCCACGATTTAAAGGCTTCGTGTAACGCAGCTTTTTGCCTCTTTGCTTTTCACTTTTACTGTTCCCCAAACGCTCGGCAACAGCAGCCGAGGAAAACTCCCTTTTTGCAATATGAATTTAAATATAAATTGACAAGAGGAAAAAGGAGAAACGTCTCTACTGACCTGAAGGTCTTGGCAGAGCCGCACATGTGTTTGACGCGTGCTGAAGCGGTTCCTGTGTTTCTAAAAGCCGCTGCTGTATGACCATCGTTCCCCCCAGCAGGGAGCCCCAAAGACCAGAATGGAATTACCCCAAGGTGCAGAACCACGCTGGCTGACAGCGGCAGAACATCTCACACCAGCAAATATGCAGCCCACGAGTACCCCTGCACTGCCAGCTGCACTGTGCGCCATGCACCATGCACCATGCACCATGCACAGCGCGTCATGCACCACTCACCACGCACCACGCGTCACACACCACGAGTCACGCAATATGCGTCAAGCAACATGCATCACGCAACATGCGTCACGCAACATGCGTCACGCAACATGCGTCACGCAACATGCGTCACGCAACATGCGTCACGCAACATGCGTCACGCACCACATACCATGTACCACGCACCACGCGTCACGCACCATGCTCCACGCACCATGCACAACGCACAACGCACTACGCACCACGCACCACGCACCACGCACTACGCACCATGCACCACACACCGCACACCGTGCACCATGCACCGCATACCATGTACCACACACCACGGCTGCCCCTCCAAGTACGGTCAGTGCGTTCGCCATTTTTATTCTGTTGCAGCTGGGCATGCTAAACACATTTTTCCCCCGTGAGTGGATACAGATTGGCCGGGGGAGAACATCGACCGGGGAGAACATCGGCTCGGGGAGAACATCGGCTCAGGGAGAACATCGGCCTGCTAAACTAATCCGTCTCCCACCGCAGCGCCATACATGACCCCCAAATGACACGTGTTTTGTGCATCTCTGCAGCGACACCGAGGCTATTCACTCAGGACACAAGACACACACACACACACACACACACACACACACACACACACACACACACACACACACACACACACACACACACACACACACACACACACACACACACACACA
>CAAKHG010027120.1:2508-26797 GCA_901007715.1 Dactylopterus volitans | reverse complement strand
TAATAGGCAGGTGGTCATAATGTTATGGCTGATCGGTGTGTGTGTGCGTGTGTGCGTGTGTGTGAGTCCCTCCTGGATGTGGTTGCACTTTCTCACCGGCTCTTCACAGAACTACCACTTCACCTTCTCCCACCATGTTTGCGTTTGTATGAAAGTGTGGGCGAGGTCATCAGTCACCATCAGCTGTTATGGAGGGATGAGTTTTTTTTGTCCTATTTAAAATGGAAAAATAAGCAATCTGAGGCAACTGTCATGTCTCTAACAATGGCGGGGAGCTGCTGCTGCTGCTGCTGGAGGAGGAGGCTGAAGATCCCAGGACATGTGAGGTTCTTCTGGCTTTGCAGTTGGTGTTTGCAGGTTGAAAACACACCCGCAGTTGCTGACAGTTGCGGAGGAGAACCGATCTGATCCTGCTGCTGTCTGAACACACTTAAATTATAGAGTTATAGTTTAACTAGAAAATGCATTTCCCGCGGAAAATGCGACGTGAATGCCACCCGATGCCCGTCGGACGGAGCGCCGCGCGCCATCGGAAAGCAGAGACTCTGACGATCGCGGCGATGTCTTTTTTGTCCGTGTCGACCCGAAAATGAGCAAACGCCAGCCAGTTGAACAAAGAGCTTAGCCCCGCCCCCTGCCACGCCCATCACCCCGCCCCTAACTAGACACAAATGAGGATGACAAGATTTGCGTAAATTCAAACTGAGCTGCTTGCTGAAGGACAATAATGAGGTTCCACTAAACTACAAATACCTGAGATGGTTCCTTACGCTCGAGTGATGCATCTGCAGCACAGCTTTCCAAGTCCGTGTGAACACAAACGCTCGTGTAGATAAAAGAGTCCATCTCCTCCCTGTGGTCATGAATAAAATACTACACTTTCTCCTGAGCTCCTTTGCACCGCCTTCTTTATGTAGACATCAATGGCAATTCTATATCTTCCACCTCCGGGCGAGAGAAGATCCTGAGGAAAGCTCTGGTTCTGAATATCTAATCAGTGCAGTCACACAGATGAATGCGCGGCATTCCCTCCGTCTCCAGCACTTAGAGACAGGAATTCTCTCGATACCCAGAATAGCAGTCGTTCACCTCTGACCTTCTCCCAGCTAGCAAGCTGGTTTGGATCTGTTGAAGACATCAGTGTATCCGTGGAGTCTGTGGTGTGCCATCTATCGGGGTGATGTACATGTTAGCATCACCGTGGCCACAGAGAAGCCATGTGTGGACAGGAAGAGCCAGTCACTTCACTTTGCCAGTGTTTGAAGCAGAGGTTCCAGTGACTGCGCCAGCTGCTGAAATCTGGTGTTGAACTCCAGATCAAAACCAGTATCTGCACCGGGACCAACCGCTGACCTCAAGCATCAGACTTGTGTGATGTTCTGGTGTCCCATTTTTCACTTTGTGGTTCCACTTGCTGCTGAGAATCTGATAAGAGAGAACCTTTGAGATGATGCTGGTCAGCAGCTCAGTGCATCATCCTGGGACCACCAACATCCACATACATCAATCCTGGTGACCAGACGGCTCACAGCCACTCAGGTTCCACCTCGCTTGGGTCCATCACACAAACCCGTCGACCTTCGACTCTTCTGCAGAACCTACGTCTCATTCTCCTTTTACATTGAATTATTGGTCTCTGAATGCAGATTTGAAAGACGATTTTGGGACTGGAATACTGAGAAGCACTGACCAACTTTTGGTTTCTGGTTGTATGAAGCTGATAATTATGAAACTTTCATCTCCCTACAGGTCACTCAAATACATCATGGAATGATCTATAGGAGATGTTTCTCAGCTCCAACTCCATTCTTGTGTGGTTGCAGCAAGAAGAGGAGGTGTCAGCCTGGACATCTGCTGGTGACATCAGAGTCTGGTCTTCATCAGATGGTTACCAGTGACCTCTGAGACGGGTCTCTTTGGAATTTTGATTAATTTTATTCAATATTATTTGCCAGACTTGCACCCAACTATTCTCCACCACTTCCTCAGGCAGTGTCACCAGCACCTGGAGGGAAGTTCTTCAAATTTGGTCCAAACGTGAACTGATTCGAAGGTCAATGGTGAGAATGACTGTGAACTGTTGCTGATGAAGTGAGGAAGAGATGGAAATTGTTTTTACACTCACTGGATGAATGAAAACTCCTCCAAAGTCTTTACTGTAATTCTGCGCTGTGGCCAAATGAACGACTGTTCGGCAGAGTCATAAAACCGTGAGCTCATTTCCATCTGATATTTGAGGAAGTGAAACAAACCACTGATGAGTGCTCGCGCCTGATGGTCACATCTGATTCACCTGCAGCCAGAATGAAATTCTCCTGAAAAGATTTCTGCCAAAGATCAACAGCAAGACGAACTCAGACAAGATTTCAGCTTCACGCATGTTTCATCCAAACAGTCTCCATGTTCCCTGCAGCACAATGCCGCTAAACCAGCGTCCAGAGTCCTCCTGAGTCCCAGAGTCCTCCAGTGTCCCCCAGCGTCCTCCAGAGTCCCACAGAGTCCCCCAGAGTCCTCCACAGTCCTCCAGATTCCCCCAGAGTCCAGAGTCCTCCAGCGTCCCCCAGTGTCCCCCAGAGTTCAGAGTTCTCTAGATTCCAGAGTTCTCAAGAGACCTCCAGAGATGAGAGTTGAGTCCTCCAGAGACCAGAGTCCTCCAGAGTCCTCCAGAGTTCAGAGTCCTCCAGTGTCCCCCAGCATCCTCCAGAGTCCTCCAGAGTCCCCCAGAGTTCTCTAGATTCCAGAGTCCTTGTGAGACCTCCAGAGTTGAGAGTCGAGTCCTCCAGAGACTATGGCCTTGAGAATCATCAAGAATCAAGTCCTCCAGAATGCACCAGTGTCATCCAGAGGCCAGAGTCGATTTCTCCAGAGTCCAGAGTCCCCGAGGGTCTCGAGTCCCCCAGAGTCCAGAGTCTCGGGCGGTGGGTGGCGTCAATGTCAAAGACGGTTTTAGATGCGGGTTGTGTCCAGTCTGACATCCAGATTCTGGACTGTGGTTCCATCTGAGGGGCTGTGATGGTGAAAGTGTCCGTACCGACGTCCACCGATCAGCAGCTCCCTGACAGACTTCCTCACATCTTCATCTTTGCTTCCTCCTTCTGTGACCTTCTATTTCCCTGTCAGGTATTTTCCTCCGACTGTCGCGGCTCTTTATTGGGAAACGCTGATATATAAATGTGCTGTAAACAAGCTTTGAATGTCTTCAGAGCAGCAATGAATTCTGAAACTCTCTCCAGAATCTGAAGTCTGATATTTCTTTTCTTGAAGACAGCTGTTATTTTGTGAGTGCAGCTTTTTTGAGGGTGTCAAAACAATTTTTTTCCCTATCCAGTGTTAAACGCTTCTGCCGGATACTGACAGCAGTCTGCTGGTTCAGCCTCCCTGTGAATCCACACCGAGTTACACAAGTGTTTTTTCATAAACACATGAAAGCCACTTTATTTATTTCCAGAACCTGAAGCATGAAAGGCAACGACTCAACTTTATTTGTTGATTTAGAGAAATAGAGCATTCCATAATTCAAACTATGAAATATGCATTTCATGGGCTGACGACACTCAACATCCATACGATTCTCCAAGATCTCGTCGCCGGACTCCTGCCAAAACATTACACATGGAAATGTGGGCAGCATCGTATTTGATAAATTACTCGCATTATGCTTGACATGCATTTTAGAGGTTTTTCGTTAAGCATTTTTTGTTCTTTGAATATTATTTTGTGTTTACTGAAAAATGTTTTTTAATGCACATCAACTTAAAAAATTGTGAATTTGCAAACCGTTTGCATGTCTGCTTTCTTCCAGGCGCTGCTGTGCTGAGCCACCGAGATTTTCTCTAATTGAATGAAAATGCTTCCACAGACAGCAGAGATTGGAATCAACACGATATCACAGAATTATCATGGAATCATTCGGGCATCCTGCTTGTCCTAACTGTGCATTTTCAGCTCCTAGCATGTCTTTCACATTGCCATGATAATAATAATTGCTCTGTTTCATGGCTGCTGTCTGCAGAGCTGCTGCTCTCAGCACTGAGCCGTCGCGCTCCCTCATACGCAGGTGGAGCCTCGAATAAAAACATGGAGATAGCCATGAGCCTCAGATGAGCGCCCACAGGTTACTGTTCCCAGCAGGGGATCATATCATTGGCTGCTCTCGCTCTCCTGCTTACGAGCCTCAACTCCATTTTTTTCTGCCAATTTTAGAAAAAATAAATCAATGGTAAATTTGGGGACCGTGAGCGCATCAGTTGGAATTGTTTTGGTTGAAGGAGGAGAAGGAGAGTTGAACCTGCTTGATGATCATGTGGTTCATGTCATCTGCAGAGAAGCTGTGGAGAGCAGGTGAGACCTTCGTCATGGTTGAGCTGCACCATCATCAGACCTTCTGCTGAAGTGTTTTTCTCTGACTCAGCAGAATTTAGCTGATTCTGGCAAAATTAGCATCAGCGGGACTCAGACTGTCCAACATGTGTCCAACGTGGCCGTGAGGAACAACGCTGGGATGCTGGCTGGTCGCTATGGGGCAAAAATATCCATCTGGACTAAAGGGAAAAACGGTGAGAAACAAAATGAAGTAACAAATCAGTGTTCTTGTTCCTTTTCTGTTGGCAGGGATGAGGAGGCCACTCGGGGCGTGAAGCTGACAGATATACTGAACTGAGTTTGGAAGTGGGCCACGTGAGCAGGGAGCTCACAAAGACCTCCTGAAGGGTTTGTCTCTACTGGCTCCTGAGTGGGTACCTCCAAGTACAAGTCTGCTGGCTTTATTGTGGCCATATTTGTCACCGCCGAGATCAAGGAAGAACCAGAATGCAGACACCAGATACTGTAGCACCTAGAAACCTTGGAGGTGTTGCAGGTACAGTGATGAGGTATCTGGCTGAGGTTTGGATTGAGAGGAAGGGTACAAACCCCGAGTGAATCAGGGAAACAAGGCCTGGCTGACTGGTCTGATTGGCCAGCAGGTGAAGGGGTTGGCTGGCAGGTTTTCCTGGAGCCAAGAAGAATCAGTGTTCATGTTGGCAGTCAGGTGATCTAGAACCTGAGATAGAAGCCTCACACACCACCAAACCACAGATGGTGCAACAGCCCAGCAGGAACTGGAAGTTGGTGCTGGATCTCATGGTGAGGTCCCAGATGTAGAGCGAACGCCAGGAAAGGTTCAGGAGGGAGGGAGGGAGAACATGGCTGAGCTCCTGTGGGTGGCTGCGGGATGCTCGCGGTCAGCTGACCAGATGAGCTGCTGTTTTGCTGCTATCTGATCAAACATCCCATCGACTCCACATGAAGCTGAGCAGCACTGGATTTGCAGGGTTGTGTATCTGCTGCTGTCGTCCAGCATCTGCTCCTCCATACGAAGGCCCATCATCACTTTCTTCTCATGTGCATTCTTCTGTTGTCATTATTATTACCGGACTTATAAGGCCCCGTTAGAACCCCAAAGGAAGGAGGCTCACCAGCGTTCAGAGCTGATTGGTTTGCTGATTGATTTTGAAAGCGTGCGATCAGTCAAGGTAATCGAGACAGTAAAGTATCCAAGTAAAAAAACACATTGAAAAGCCGAGCAGAGTCAAGGGGGCTGGATTTGATTTATTATTATAATTCCACTGAAGTCTCTGACCAGTAACGGTGCGATGCCACCTTGAGGTCCATTGAGGTTGTGGACTTGGTGCAGTGAGGCCGGTCAGACACACCAAAGCTCCTCAGATCTCATTCAAAGCTCCTCCTCCTCCTCCTGCATCCTGAACTTTAACCTTCAACTTCCAGCAAAATCAACTTTAAAACGGCAGTTACTCTTATGCAGAATGTGTACATGGTTTTCTGTAAAGCTGATATTTGTCTTCATTTTCTGTCTACTTATCATTTCACCTTTTCATGTCCACCTTCTAATAATCAGCCATGTCGATTTCACACAATTCTGTGAAGTCAACCAATCTGCAGCCAATTTGAAGGATGCCTCAAAGTGCAATATTTCAACTCAAGTAATAAACTGCTGGCAGCAACCAAACAGCAAAGTGCCGGAATTTCAGGACTGACAGAAAATATGAAGATATTCCGGCCTTCAGGGGCACCGAGCCGGACTGAGAGCAGGAGGCAGAATCTGGCTGCTGGAAAACAAACTTCAAACTTCAGGTGAAGTTATCGCTGCCACATTTTCATATCCGGGCATGATTTAAACATCTTGAAACGTTTCCACGGCTACTTTGAAATGTTTGGCTGAGCATGGAAATGTCCAGATTTATACTCATATTATGTAAATATATTTGAAATTAAGAGCAGTTTGTTTCAATGAGAAGCCTGAAGATGACTCAGCTGTCGTCCTCAATGTCAAACAAAACCATTTTGGCTGAATAAACTGTTGGAGGCTTTACTGGCAGCGGCGGCGTGACTGATGGTGGGAGGAGCCGCTGGGTTGCTGTCACTCATCACGCCGCGCCGCCACTGTCACGGTCCGTCTCAGTGACACAGAGGGAAGTTGTAGATCTTATTTATCTGGAATAACTAGATGCCAAAAATCTGTCAGAGAAGATCAGGCAGCCAGAAACAATAATCCAGCAGTTGCCCTCAGATTTACCGAATAACAGCACCTGAATTACAGTTTTCTGTCATTTGCTTTGTCACATTTTCTCCTCTTTTATCATGTAAGTGCACATTTTGTGAAATTGCACATAAGATAGAAACAACATGATCCTCTCATTCATATGTCACATCAGCGGATCAGCAGGAGCATCCGTGCAAACGCTGCTGCTTCCTTCTCCAACCTGCAAAGAAAAACTTGATTCTCATTTCACTCGAGAAGTTTTTTTCACAATTACATTTTTTTCAGGTGGAGACACATTTCAGGACGATATTTATAGAGCAGCTGACGTCGCTCGCAGCGTCAGAATATCTGGCTCCATTGTGACCTGGAAACATCTCAGAGAAACAATTGTGTTTTACATGTTGATGATCAACTGAGTTTGCCATATTTCAATATTATGCTCCATGACTTCTTAAAAGCTAAAATATTCAACTGTGTATCAGCAGGACAGATGAACATGTCATCATGTCTGAGTGAAGCTCCCCTCAGACATGCTGCTCTCCATCAGCAGCTGAGTTCCTCTCATTTCTGATGCTCCTCTAATGTTCCTCTGACCATTTGCTTCATTGGACGACTCTGCTAAGATGTGATAGGTTGAGAAGTAGGAAGATGGTTGCTGTGTGCATCGGCGCCGACCAATCACGTTTCATGATTGAGGAGCGCGGCTTCCATGCCCAACCTCCTGAAGTTTGTGATTTGCCCTCACGGACCACAACACACGCACGCACGCACACACACACACACATACACACTCACGCACATACACACAGCCTTTCCTGTCAAAGCTTCCTTTGCTCTTCTCTTCTTCTTCTTCTTCTCCTCTGGCAGAGGAAGCTCCGCCCTGCTTGTGGAATCTGCTTTCACACTTCGATGCTTCAGTCTGACTCCTGTCTGACCGCCTCCCTCATCCTCCTCTTCCTCATCTTCCTCTTCCTCCTCTTCCTCCTCTTCTTCCTCATCTTCCTCCTCCTCCTCCTCCTCCTTGCTTCTCCATCGCTTCTCTCCACATGCTGCGCATACCTGGACTGCGACCAACATAAATCAGTTTAATCAGCTCACCCTGGCCCAGCAATAATTGACGCTCATATCAAGGTGTGTCCCTGTGTCTTCCCTCATCTGACAGAATCGACTCGCTCATATTGAAGCGTGTCTGGAAGGTCTGATGGGGTCTGATGGGATGAGCAGTTACCTCACACGCAGAAACCTTCTATGAAGCTCATCTGTGCGTCCACGCTGAGTTATGACAGAAGGACATGTTTAACTCACTGAAGCCACTTTTGCTCCATTTGTAGTTTTCACCCACCAACTTTTACAGTTTTCATCGACGAGTTCTTCCAGTCCAGAGAGAGCGTGAAGACATGAACGGCATCTGGATTTCAGTGTCATCATAAGTTGAGCTTTGATCTGAGCTCCTGGACTTTTGTGACATCGGAACATCGGATGTGGTTGTTCCAGAGGTTCTAACTTTGTCTTTCTCTGAACTCATCAAAGCACCGATTTCAAACCCCAACCATGACTTTTACTGATATCTTAACTTACCCGTCACAAATTATATCTGCATCATGGTAACAGTGATTTGTAACAATTTTCAAAGGTACAGAAAAATGATGACGTGTCCAGTTACATAAATGCTTCTGCTCTCTCAGATGTTCTCTGTTTAACACGATTTATTTCTTTTCATCATTCATGAATCACTCACGTCACTTATCTAAGACTGAATAAGATGAATAAACAGAAGACCGGAGAGCAGTCAGGAGCACTTGGGGTAGCATGTAGCATGTAGCATGTATGAGCTAACAATTCTCAAAGTGCTAACGTGTTTAACCTGATGCTCGCAGGCAGTATTTTATTGTCCGTTTTAATTGTTTTATGTCTCTCGTCTTTTATGTACAGCACTTTGTTGCAGCTGTGGTTGTTTTAAAGTGCTTTAGAAATAAAGCTGAGTTGAGTCGAGTATTGATTCTTGTGTGAAAAGACTGAATTAAATAAATTAAATACTATGCAAATATATAACAATTGTCCAGGTTTTACTCGTAAGTTAATATAAAGAAAAACTAACACTTCCATTAATGCCCCTAACAGGGACGTCATTCATCACAGTTAGTTAGTTCAGTTCTGTTACTTTATTCTACGTTGGTTTGTTTTGTTTTTCTGCTATTTGACTGATTTTAAGCATCTTTGGGTGTCTTGAAAGGTGCCATACAAATGGAATTTATTATTGTTATCATTATTTCCCAATTCTATGTGCAATCCACAGAGTACACACACACACACAAACAACTATCTCAATGTTACATACATCCCAAATACTATAAAATATCAGCACCCCCCCTCCCCCCACCTCACAGATGAATACGCACATACTTTTATACATATAATGTTTGGACAATGTTGCTCTGCTCTCAGATAACAACCAGCCTCCTTTTCTAGAAACCTTTGCTGCACATTGCTTGGTGGAATATTCTGTCATGTTAGTACATTATTTGTGCAGTTTTGAATTTCACAAGAATCATGAACTTGGAGGTGTTTGACTTTAAAAACAGGAAGCTAGCGCCTTCTCTTTGAATCCTCCATCGTTTGCTATCCTTATGGCTCTTTTTGGTCGTATTAATAATGGCTCGAGGCTGCTTTTGTAGGCGTCACCACAAACCTCCACACAGCAGTTTAAATATGGCAAAACAAGTGAATCTTACACAGTTTTCAGTGACTTATCATCCAAAATGTGTCTGGTTCTCCGCAGAACTCCAACGCTTCTCGCCAGCTTTGTTCTCACATGACTTCCATGAGGTTTCCAGCAGATTTTGTGGTCCCACATCTGGAAATTTATTTTCATATTCTCTTTCTATGTACACATCATCAATCACAAATCACAACATTTTTGTGCATAAATGGTGTTCTACACATTTAATGTCCAAACAGCTTGATTTATTCTCACCAATCTGTACAAATTGTTGCCTGTTTCTTAAATAATTTTTAATCCAGTTCAGTGCAACTCCTCTGACACCATAATTTTCAGGTTTATTTTATAAAACGTTGTGTCAAAAGCTTTTCTCAGATTTATGAATGCTCCAAAGGCATGCTCTTTTCTGCCTATACGATTTGTAATTTCCTCTATGAATTCAGTAAGTTCCAAAGATGTTAATCTGTCTGGTTTAAATCCATATTGACTGCTTTTTGTTTTCCAGTGAAATTATCCAGTTTCTCAGTGAAGAGGTTTAAAGAGTAAACAAACTTGCCAATAATCTGTAAAATGCCGTCTGTTCCGGTTGTAAATACCGGTATTACTTTTGCCATTTCAGTTTAGTTTGGGGATTTACCAGTTTGAAAAAACAAGTTACAAATGTGAGTTAGTGGTTTTGCATTTCCTTCAATCTCTTCTTTACCCCTCTCATCTCAAGATCGTTCCAGCCTGTAGAATTTTGGTCTTATGGTTCTTACAATGTCCATAATTTCTCTTTCAACTCCAGGTCTCAGAAACTCTGAGCTCAGACTTCTGTCCTCAGTATCGTTCTTAATCGCCCCTTTTGTTGTTTTCGAGTCAGTTATTTTTTCTGCTAATTTAGGCTCCACATTCACAAAGAATTTAGTAAAACCACTAACGATGTCTTCCATTTTATTTATGGTTTTGTCATTTTCAACAAAGTACTCAGGATAACTTGCATTTCCAGCCCAATTTCAAATAATAACGTTTGCCATGCCCCATATACCGTTAATATTATTTTTATTATCCTTGTTACATGTCCTCAAAATGCTATTCAACTTATTATTCTATTTCTTTCTGCCTCTGTGGTTGTATATTTCATGAACTCCGTCTAATGTATTCTTCTTTCTGCAGGCAGTCTGTCAGCCTTCGGTGACCCGTGACTGTGAGTGCTTTTGTCCGTTACTGTGTTGTTTTATAGGACAGTTTTTGTCATACAGTGATTAGAATGATTTTAAATACCTCATATGCTTTGTCAACATCTTCTTCTTCATATACTGCTTTCCGATTTTGTGTTATGAATTCATTTTTCAGTGCATTCACAGATTCCTCTGTTCATTTGGGTTAGGGTTAGCTAGGCTTTTATATTTCAAATTATCGGTATCCCTAACCTTCTTGTAGTTACAGTAACAGACAACAAAAACCTCGTCAGTGGTCCCTTCCATCATTGCCATCATGAACTATGAGCTCACCCACACGCTTGTGAATATGTGATCTATTATTGTGTCACAGTGTGAGCTGAGTCTGCTGGGTTGGATGACTTTAGGACAGACGCTCATCTCATGCTGCACCTCACGCTGGCAAAATCATTTCATGTTTTGGGGATTTAGAAGGTCGATGTTAAAATCTCCACAGATGAACGTTAGCTTTAGAGTTGACTTTCATATATCTTTGCCATCTAGTCCCTGGATACTTCAGTATTTGATTCCAGAACTCTACAGCTCACTATTATGTCTTTCATTTTTTCAAAGCTTTTCTCGATGTTCTCGCTGGTCACGACTGTCTGAAGGTTTCCTGTGATAGATGGTGTCTAAGTGGTTCTTCATACAATCACTTACCAACTGTTTTTTGAAGAACTTCACCTTCTACAAGGTCACATGCCCACCTGCTCCTGGGCAGCCAATCATCTGAGTGGGGTTATTGTCTGTGAAGAGTCACTAGCAGCTCTAAAAGCTCTGTTGCTGAGGAAGCCCGAGGACGTTGTCGTCATAGGAGAACGCGTAATTGCTCAAAACACGACAAATGAATCGAGAAATGTCCTGCTCATAACTTCAGTATGATGTGTTACCAAGTGTTTATCTGCTGCTGCTGCTCATGATTGTTGATGGATGCGACACACTGATGGAAGTGAAGACACTAGACATTGTATGTAGCATAGAACATCAGCCTTTGGCATTTCATACTCAACAATGTGCAGTATTTCACTCTTCATAGAGTTAAAGCATGACTGACTTCTCGTTTTTTTATTGACAGTGAGTCACAGTCACTCACTGCCTCCAGAATGCTGGTATGGCCACTGCCAAATGATGCCACTAAAGCCTGTAGATATCCCCATAACAGTGTAATTGGGACGCTAACTGAAGTAAAGTGATGCTTATGCACATTGGTAGATAATAATTTCATTTCTTAATCTAGTGGAAAGGTCATAGTGTAAAAGTATCTTCTTGCAGATGCTGTTGTAGGACTTATTTATCAATCCCTGCGTCATCTGTCCTGACTGACCGGCCAACCAGCCGTAAACATCGCGAGGCATGCATGAGTGAATGAGCATTTGGGTGCTTATGTGTTGTTTACATGTCGTATTCATATTCACTTCATGGCTGCTTTTAGTGCCAGAAAGTCTAAAAGTTAAAACACAGAGAAGCACAGGAACCGAGGCCAAGCAAAGATGGCGAGCTGAACACGCCCAGCCCGTCCTGTAACATGAGTCACTTGACATCTTTTTAAATATATTCATTATTAAACATCAGTGTTGCTCATTAAATAAGGTTATTTTTTTCGACGTGTGTCCGCACCGCCTCTAAAAGAGTTAAAACATGGATTTTATCTAAATGTAATCAGATTCATGTTCTGTATTGAGATGTGTTAGTGTGCAGAAGGTGCTCCTCCTCTTCATCACCAGCCGCAGAGATGAAGGCCAACACAGGGTGAAACGATGAACCGAGAGAAAAGATGGGTGCTTCCGTCGGTCGTCAGAAGCCTCGTATCGACCAGCAGCTCGCGACGTCACTCAGGTTCAACTAGCTAACGCGTGCTCACGCATGCTAACGCGTGCTAATGGCGGGTAGCACGACGGCACAGAAGCTGTCAATCAACGACACTTTATGGTCCACAAGTGAAGTTACGTCAAACAGTTGCGCAAAGACGTAAAACCACAAATCCACTTTACACGCCTGGAATGTTTTCAGTCGGCCAGTGTTGGCATTTTCAAGAACCAGGAAATGATGGAGATGTGGAACTCTGAGCATCTGCAGACGAGACAGGAGAGCAGCCAAGGCATCAGAGATCCATCAGAGCTGAACACCTGAATCCAGAGAAGACGCCCCAGTGGAAACGCCAACGGACGCAACTCCTCGTCCAGTCATGTCTGGTTTGGGTTTGGCGGTCATAGAAGACCACCTGGTGTTTGCTTGTGACAGAGTACAATTCCCCTGCAACAGACCACGTGATTGCATGCGATGGTGCTTTTTCAAGCACATTTATTCACATACAAACGGTTGAGTTGCAGTTAACTCTTCTGTTCTCTGTACTGTTCTCTGAGGAACCTCCATGAAAGGAACATTGCTTTCATAACTGGGTTGCTGAGGCTTGACGAACAGCCAGGAGGAGTTTTTCCATCATCAGCAGGACTTTGGCCACCCGGCTGATTGCTGAGCCGAACTGTCTGACAACTTCACCATCTGCCAACAAATTCCCTGCTGATGACCTTCTTGTGCTGCTCACAGTGTCGTGCCCGCTATGAAGTTTCCAAGGTTGTTAAGACTTCTCCGAGTGTTGTTCTCACCCAACTTCTCCAGGCTGCACGAAGCTAACAAGAGTAAACTGAATGATGGGGTTTATTTGAGGTAGACAGAAATGAAACCCTTCTAAGAGGCCAACAATCAGACAAGAGGAGCATCTTTAAATCCATGACTAATGTTGACTTAGAAATCAAGGATTCTGTCAAGTCTGTCATGTTCATGTAACTCATGAAGCTCATGAAGCTCATGAAGAGTTTAACTCCTGAACCGGTAAAAAAACAAAGAAACAAAAAAAACAAAAAACAACAATTTCTTTGTGTTCCTCTGTGAGCCAATCAGCGGTCACTTATAATATCACACCAATATTTGATCCGTTTTGAACCAAATTCCTGAGGCATCCGTTCACAGAGGTGGAGGTGAGCCTCCAGACTCGGCTAACGATGGAACCGAAGCGTCAAAAATCACGTGGAGCTTCTGCACTGTAACATTATCAAATGAATCACTGTTGACACAAATATTTCCCCCATTTTATTGCAAAACCTAAAACCTCCGACGGTCAGAACATCCTCACCGTCACCTGTGTGGCATCGTCCCCATCCTTGAAGAGCTGAAGATTAACATTTGAATAGAATTACAAGAAAGTCCAATGAAGCTGAAAACAAATCATCATACATACATATATGTACTTTTACTGCTGAAGTTTCAAGTTTTGACCCTGTTTTTGAGCTACTGGCTTTTATTACATTAGAATTTAAGAGTGACTGGAACACGTGTTTCTTCTGAACAGTCCAGACTCCGACACCATTTGATTTGATATATTTTTTTCAGTCTTATGAAATTGTTGTTTCACTTGAATCTGAAACGGTGGCAGCAGAAATATCTTCTCACAATGAAATACTCATATCGGAGTCGTTACGGCAGAAAACCTTCTGACTTAGTTAAAATATGTTCGGTGCCTACCGGAAAAAAAGAAGGATTTTTTGTTGTAAATTTAATTCAGTACAGTTACGTTTTATTTCACATTGTGCCAAATCATAACAGAAGTCATCTCATGGCACTTTTCACCTGAAGCAGGTCTCGACCAGAGTGTCTATAGGTCATGGAGACCCAACGATTCCCTGAAGAAGGTCATGATGTGTCACTTCATCATAAGCTCCCACTTCAGTGTGATTTATTATTCCCGAGGATGCAAATGAAGATGCGATTCAGATAAGCCAGCCAATGAGAGTCCATGTTCAGATTTTTGTTGATACAGATATATTCATGTCACCATTGTCTAAGTGCTCATGTACATTGCTGGTCTTTGCATATATGCCATATCACATCTTCTAGCCATGATTTGATTCAGATCATCCCTCCACCATCACACGATAACTGCTGCTTTCCCATCGCCTGCTTTATTAAAATTCCTTAGAGACGCCTCAACGTTTTCCAGACCTTTTGTTCTGAGATTTAAAATGAGCTGCAGCACTAACAGACGTGCAGTTGGAGGTCCTGATTCTCCATCTGCAGCTGCCTGAAGCAGATTTCAGGGATCTCCTCGGGTCAGTTATTTTGCTTTTTACTTCATGATTCTGAAGAGAGCTGCAGCAAACCTCCTCCTCACCCTCCTTCCCTGGGGTCTGCTGGTGGTGAGTCAGTCATCTCCTGCCCATCTTCATGACAACAGCATCTCAGCTGGCAGTGCTGGTTTCTCTTAGGCTTTTTCTGGGTTTTAGTCTGAAACAAAGGTCCAGCACATGAAATTTTGTGACACCTGTTTGAGACGTCTCTCAGGTGAAACTACAGTTGCCTGGAGCATCTCCAAACATTTCAGAACACCTGAATGTTGTTCACCTGAATGTCGCTTGACATCAAGTAAAAGAATTTAGTCAAGTGTGCAATAACATGGAGGATGTAAACAACAGCTCGGTGGATATGTAGTATGAATGTTCGCTATGAGTTGAAATACTTGGAGTTCAACTGGGGGCGGTCACACCAACTCCAAGTGGCAGCCAAGCAAGGATCCATGTGTTGTGGAAGAAGAAGGTGGATCAACAAAGGAATTGTATGTGGTTTATAAGGGTCAAGCAGATGTGAAACAGATGGAAAACAAGGGTACTGCGGAACGTCATATTAATTTCAGGTCATGATGTTTAGCCAGGTCCTGGTGACCTGGAACTCATTTACCTGCATATCCTGTCAACAAGAACAAGAACCTTTAATTCCTCTACACATGTAACCAGATAACCCACCGAGCGGGCACCTGGTGACCGGAGGGGAGGACGAGGTCTAGTGCAGGGGGGCCACAGAGGAAGCACCCATATCCACCCTCGCCCTGCCAGAGCCAAATCAACCCCGAGCAAGGGCGCAGCCCATCATCCCTCGCACCCGAGATCTGCACTGCCTACTTATGGCAGTGGGCCCACCAAACACCAGCGAGGCCAGAATCCCCCTAACAGCCACCCCCATGGAAGCAGGCCTCAGTCCACCATAAGCCCCTGGCATGTGTGCATGTGCAATGAGGTGAGTGCGGTATGTGGCTAGCTGAGGTGTAATTAAAACTGGGGGGGATAATTGGGTTGTGGACACCCCCTGCTGGCAGACAGAAGAGTCTACACACATGCTGCGTCCTCACCCCTCCCTCCCTACTTATAGGGGGAGTCGTCTTGGCGATACCTGCGGCAGTGAGATGATTGTTGCTTTCTCAGTTGTTTTGGTGGCCATGACGGCGCGATGCTGGGCAGATACACTGATCAGCAGATGTAAATGATGCAGCTTAAAAATGTCACGACCAGGAAAGTTTCGCTAAAGCAACTAGAAAGAGACTGTCAGAGCCCCACCAAAGACAATGGAGAAGCAAAAGCTGTTTGCTCTATATGAAACAAATGTGCGCGGACATTTTACTGGGTTCTTTCTGCATTCAGGCTCCTCCCTCCTGGACTGTGATCACTAATGTTCACTGATGTACTTTCTCTCCTGATCCAACAGACAGCAGGGTGGAAAAATTCCAGTGAAAAGGCAGCAACGAGCTATTTCACCAAAAAAGTGTTTAGATTTGTACATTTTGGGCGACTGTAAATGCAAATATGGCGTCCTCCAAGAAGGAGGACAGGATACCTATGTAGATATAAAGACTCATCTATGCTCATGAAAGTACATTTTGTCTTTAGTTTGACATGATTAGGCTCCTTTGAAAATGCAGTTGTGAACATTAAATTTCGTTTCTGGCTGAAGATGCTCCCAGATCCAAATACAGTTTGGATAAAATATATATAAACTTTGGAAAGACTGTTTCCAAGAACGAAAGCCGGATCTCAGTCAGTCACATGGACAAGAATTACTCAAAGTGAAAATAATAAGTTTGATGTTGGCGACTGAAAGGCCAGGAAAACTGAAAAGAAGATAAACAAAAGGATGTACAGGAAGGCCAGTTTCTGGGTTCGCCCATATTTGCCTTCTTGCCAGCCTTCTTTCTCATTGACTTGTTCTTTAGCTCTAAGTACTTTTGGCAGAGCGTAAATAATCCATTCTGAACTTTATACCACTCTGACAAGAAATATTGCTCTTTTAGATGGATGGTTAAAAAGTGTTGTGCCAGTGGTGCTTAGTGGGAGTGATGAAAGAGGCAGAGCAGCGCAGATACCAGCGAAGGCCTCATGGCTGCGAGTCATTATTCACTACTCAAGTTGTTCTCCATTTTCTGCTGAGGAGGATTTGACTATTTGACTTTGTCTGACTTGGACATAACTTTCCTTCAATGCTCGAGCTTCACAACACTGAGAAGACAAAGGTGGACCAAGTTTGTCGAGTCTCAAACACGTCTGAGGTCTCTAAAGTCCAGTCAAGTGAATCAGCTGCTTTCTTCAGATCTTCTACTTGGTGGAAGTTTGATGAGTTTCTGGTTTGCAGCTCATACGATTGTTTGACTGTTTCTTGTTTTTATTTTCAGTTAAGATGGAAAATGAATCTGTCATGATGAGTGTCTGCCCATAGTTTGGAGAATAATAAAGGTCTCCTCTGGGTCTCTGCTGGTCTGCCCTTGGTTCTGTCTCACACTACTCTTCACACTGAGGGACAGATCTCCATCGTGGTCTTCATCCTCTAGCTTCCTCCTGGTCCTTGTTAGTATTTGTGTTTTCTTGCATAACATATTTGAGTCTGGAAATAGAATCTTATAAGTAAGTGGAAGTTGAAATCTTGTTTTTACTTTGATTAGATGTTATTTTAATGAGCTGTTAAATACAGAAGAAAACTGCTCTCTCATTTATTGTGGAAACCGGATGCAGAGTTAAAAGTTGCTGCCCTCAGCAGCATCAGTGTTGCTTACAGCCGTCTGCTCACTGTGCCATCAACAGAAAGCCAGCCAGTTGTGGAGCAGAAGGTCCTTCTTCAACAGAAGGACACTCTTCAGCAGAAGGACCTTCTCCAGCAGGGCCTAGACCAGTCTGCTCTTACCGGCCCAAATGCCCGGCTGCTAATGAACCATGAACACATCATGAGACCAGCTAGTTTTTGAAAACAAGTAGCAACATTTGCATCTATCAGCGCTGCATCTTGCCTAGTTTATGGGAACTGCGGTGCCCCGCATGGCACCCACCACCACCACCACCTCAGTGATCATCCACCTGATCCTGCTCGGCTCCTTCATCATTTTGCTCAGTGATATTTTTTACACCATTTACCTGCACTTGCTGTCACCTTTTGCCACTGTTTGTTCCAAACGTTCATCACGCACACACAGAAAATATACTGGATGGAAAAGAAATGTCACAAAAATAAAAAATCTATTCAAAATGGTCTACTGGAATAATAATGGAACATTAGGAAACAAAATCATCATGTTCAAATGTGTCATGTTGAGTACTGCAGGATGCTTAAGGCCAAGCTGAAGATGCACATGGTGACAGGAGATTGGAATCATGCTGAGATCAGCGTGACACTAATTTATGCTGTAAACTGTCAAAGTGACGAGTGGAAAATTTTCAATGTCACAACAGTAAACCACCACTTCCAGCAGCAGCAGCAGCAGTGCATGATGGGATATGTACATGTATGTCTTATTTATTGTTGTCTATATTTCTGTCATCAATCTCACATCGCAATTTCAGCTCTTCATGGTCAGTGGGAAATGCCAAACGATGATAAAAGTTATCGTTGTGAGGAAAAAGCTCAGTTCTTCCTAATGCTGGAAGCCTGGAAGCTCTGCTGAAGTCCACAAACCATCTCCAATCGAGAGCGTGAAAGAATGAGGTGCTGTACCTCAGCAGGCCTCCCTAGGGGAACCACATTGAATCAAACATTGGATGGGCTTTTCTTGGTCTGAAAAGTTGATTTGTGTTTTATTTGAGGTCCAAACTTGATTATCCTATTTCCGGACTACTGAGCACACCTGAATATAAGCTGCACCCTCTGACTTTAAAAAGAAAAGAAAAAAATGTACATATATAGGCCACACTTGTCTATAAGCCACAGGTGTCCACGTTGTAACATGAGATATTTACGCAGAAAGAATTTTTTTAACTTTTCAATAAATACGTACTGCTGACACACACCAATACGTACCGTAAATGCTTTTGTCCGAACAGTGCCTGTAACATGGCTGGTGAAAAAAAAAAAATATACAGTAGCCTACCAGGAAAAGTTCATCCATCCATCCATTTTCTATCCCTGCTTTGTCCTAATCAGGGTCACGGGGGCGGAGCCTGTCCCAGCTGATTGCTAGCTTCATCTTCCTCCGGCGCTCTAAAACCACTAAAGTCGTCTTCTTCAGTGTCGGATCGATCGCCTTTAACTTGAAAGCGCCATCATGTGCATTTCTTCGTGTGTGATAAGGGTGTGGATGAAGCAGAAATGACTGACCTGAAGAATTTAGTGTGAGTGCGTTTGATTGGTCCACTTAGACCTGTTGGATTATTTCATTGGTCTGAAGTGATGAGGCTAAATGTTTTGGCAGGAAGCTCATTAGCCTGTAAAAAAATCCATAAATTAGCCGCATCATTGTTTTAGCCGCAGCGTTCAAAGCGTGTGAAA
Source organism: Dactylopterus volitans (assembly GCA_901007715.1). Taxonomy (NCBI): domain Eukaryota; kingdom Metazoa; phylum Chordata; class Actinopteri; order Syngnathiformes; family Dactylopteridae; genus Dactylopterus; species Dactylopterus volitans. The sequence continues at coordinate 7,764 of CAAKHG010027120.1, read as the reverse complement.
AAAGTCGCGGCTTATATTCCAGAATTCAGGGTATGTCAACATACGTTCACCAAATAAAACTGGTGATGGAGCTGAAGATCAGTCCATGATGCCATCATGAAAACTTTTGGTGACTGAAGAATAAAATTGTGTGATCTACTGTGTTTGGAATAAAAGCTGCAATTTCTACATCGTAACACTGATTTTCGTAGTTGTTGTAAATGGGGACCTTCGGTACTGGCGACACTCAGACCGTCAGACTGGGTCCAACAATATCTCCCTTATGTTCATATTTTCTTGTCTCATCTCTTTATTATTTCTGCCAGCTGATCATCGGTGAGCGTTCCTGCTCGGTTATGGTTCCACGCCGTGTGACGTCGAGGTACTTCGACATATTTCACCATTGTTCTAAACGAACAAAACGAAACCCGCTGCTATGCTACTCACCAGCAACACTCGCTGTAACTATAGCAACACCAGCAGTACCTGAAGTTGCTGCGGTGGCCAGTTTTTTAAATGACCATTTATGGTCATTTATTTATATGTTTTAATAAATGCTGATTTGATTTTGAATGTGCTTGTTGTTTAAAAACAGGACATATGATAAGATTCAGTGAGATGTCACAATGCACCTCTGTATCACAACAGCGATGCCACTGTAACAACTCACAAATGAAAATGAGGGAAAAGCAACTGACCTGAGATCGAATCATCTGCGAGAATCACACACAGAGAAGAAGCTCGTTATTCCAAGTATGTGAGTAAGAGAGGGGGTCCTCAAGCATGAGGGTTCCTCCGTTCAGTCTCATCACGCTGAATGGTGGGAAAAGATTTTCCGCCCGGAGATTCTCAGAAAAGGGTTGTGTTCTGTATCTTCGTTTTTCCCGCCACAGTTCCTGTTCTTATGGGAGAGAAGAGCTTCTTTCCTTGAAAGGCATCTTTAAGCAAACAGACGTGAGGCTGCTGAGTATGTTTGGTTGTGAAAAGTTCCGCCCATCAGCATCCAGCTCCTCATGCTGCTCGCCATCGTCTAACATTCAGACTCTGGCTCAGATGACTGAGCTGCTATCAGGACGGACAGCAGCTTCCACAGGGAACATTTGCATCTCAGCCAGCCTGTCTGCTTCCCTCTCGCTCTCAATTTGTCAACCTTTCATTGTCTTATGTTCTTGTTTTCTGGTTCCCACTTTTATTCCCGCCAACAGTCTCTCTGTCACTCAGCCTCTGGTGGCTGAAACCGGCGCTGAGAAGAACAACAAGGAAAGAGCCTCCTCGGAGACCAGCATTTTCAGGGAGTGCAGAAATGATCCTGGTGTCAGGCTCGTCCACACAGCAGCTCCACTAAACTACTTTCATACGCGTGGAACAAATATTTCAGTGGTGTTTCATATCTGTGCTTCATATAAGATGAGAAAAAAAGACCTAAAAAAATTTGTTACTCCTTGAACTACAATTAATACTACTTTTATGACCATTACAAACTAGAAAACAGCTGTTTGGTTGAACGTTGGCCATCTCACATCTTCCAAACCAGAGAAGAATCAAGTCCAACCATGACACAAACATGTCTCAACATCAAGAACTACAACTGTTCAACCTTCAGCTGCAGCCTGCAGAAACAGGAGAGCAGAGTCAAGATACAGTAGATCAATGCTAAATGTCAGAAAAGAAGAGTTACTGACAGTCCCTGCCACCAGGTCGCCTCCTGAAACAAGTCCGCCTCCTGAAACAAGGTCACCCCTAAACATTGGCAACTGTTTGTTCAAGGGCAAGCAACCTCTAGAGATACCTGGCGCGTCTCAGCTCCTGTCGATCACAGCTGTGCTTGTGGGACGCCTTCGGTTCCATCATCTGCTTTTCAACTTCTCAAGCTTAGAACATGTATAATGCAGCTTAGACACTTTTCAGTAGATCCTCTCTTGTTGTTAGCCAAGTCTCATCAAAACATCTCAGCCACCCCTGGTGGATGCCTGGAGCGTAGGTCATAAATCCCGCCCCCTTTGTCAGTAAATGGGAAACATGATTTCCCTCAGTTTCAGTACAACCCTGTTTCCAAAACAGTTAAAGTTAACTTCAAAATGGGCACATTATTTTCAAATAAAAACAAGTGACAACTTTTATATTCAACATTTGAAATGTCTTTGTGCTATTTTGAATTAAACATGGGTTTTTAACATTTTACACATCATTACAATGTTTCTATTTTCATTTTACACCTGCCAGCTGTGGGATTGTAGTTCTTACCGTGGTTACGTATGTTCAAGGTTTTCTGATAAGCACATTTTTTAAAAGGATATTTGGTGTTTGACAAGGTGGTTTGATGATTGACAGCTGCATCGCGATTACTGACAGAACTTAAAGGTTCCGATCCATATTTGCTGTCGTCCATCTCGATATTCACTCTTTGCTCTATAAGTGAGTGCCGGTGGAACCTCCTGGCGGAACGTTTGCTCTCTGCCGTGTTCTGCTTCACTATAAACAGCCCCTTTGATTCTTCTGCTGGCTGAGAGCTTCTCTGCTGGCTGAGCACCAACGCTGGAGCTTTTCCCCTCCATCAGCTCTCTTTCTCTTCAGAGATCAGAGAAAACTTCTAATCACTTCTTTGCAAAAAAAACAAAAAAAAAAAACCCAAACTGGGCTGCAGCCGAACTCTGAATAGTCAATGAGGCTCGAATTGTTGTGCTGCAGACGCAGACATGAGTGCGTCTTTAAAACCCTACAGGATAAAGCTGCTTACTAATGAGGAACTAACGCTTGATAGAACATAGACCTCATCTAGCCAATGTCTCCCCTCACGTCCTCAGGCGACTCTTCTGCCTGCAAAAGCTTCCTCAGTCTCCTGGATGCATTTGAGCCAATGAAAAGAGCAGTTTTACATTTTTGTGTGTTTCAGCTGATCCATGCAAACATCTCCACCATCGATGCAGCGGTTTAGAAACCAACCAAACAGAAGATCTGCCTTTCTTCTGTTTTTACTTTTAATTGTTTATGGCAGACTGAATAAAGTAGGAACCCAGAAAAGCTCCGATGGTTCCTGTTGTGGAACTCAGAGTGCCGATTGGAGGACGAGGAGGCCGACACAGAGAGACACGCTGGAGACTCAGATGTTTATGTTGGATTAATATCTTTACTGACATCAGGAGACGTGACACCAGCAGAGCAGCAGTTCATGTATCAGCATCAAGTATATTGTCAGGTCAGGTGCAGATTAGTCAGGACAGAACAGACAATGGCGAACCTTGAGTAGTGCAGAGGGTTCGACAGCAGTGGTGTCTGCCAGCCCGGCTGCCATATTAGGGTGCGATGACCTGCTCGCGGTGACCTTCTATAGGATAATTTGACATCAGCTCACAGCTGCAAAGAGATGCTTTATGGGGGAAAAGGTCACTCATCTCTCAGCTCCCACCTGCTCTCGTATGAGCAGTTTCTGATATGTCGACCTGAGTGCAGGAAACAAAAATATCAGGAGGTGGTTCAGTAAAGGTCAGAATGTCGACTGTAGGAGAGGAGACTCCATTAAAGGGCTGTGGAACACCAGAGGTCCAAGAGGTTCTGCAATGCATCTTCTGAAATGTTCGCCAGTGATCCAGCACAGAGATCATCTCCGCTGCTGTGAGGAGGCAGCTGGTCAGGAAAATAAGCCACCTGGTGATCTATGCATGTGACCTATGAGGAGAACATGTAACCCGAGGCTATGAAAATGCAAAAGGTAAGAAATGCTTCCTCATCACAAGCACAGCCAAATAAACATTAAAATTACATCTGCACATGGAAATTAAAATGATCCTGAAGTTTGGAGCCATGACATCTATGGTGACATCTATGGAGAGCTCTAATGTGATATCTATGGTGAGCTCTAATGTGACATCTATGGTGAGCTCTAATGTGACATCTATGGTGAGCTCTAATGAGGCATCTATGGTGACATCTATGGTGAGCTCTAATGAGGCATCTATGGTGACATCTATGGTGAGCTCTAATGAGGCATCTATGGTGACATCTATGACAGTTGAAGGCATTATTTCTGGCCTCATACCACGGATTTGAATCTGGCAGCGATTTGCTCGCAAACACGTCAGACACTTTCCAGCATGTAAACGCTGTTCTGACTGTGTGATGAACTCTGCAGTCAGAGACATAAGAACCCATCTTCAGAGGTTGTGTTTTCTGCATTTGTGTTGTTGGTGGGTTTCTAAAAGGGTTCTCAGCCTGAAATCGGTGCTGTTTGGGGCCTCAGCGAGGAAACATTGGGACCTCCTGACCGAGAGAACATGTCTGTATCAAAGAAACCATGAGGTGGTTTTGTTTCTGGCAAAATTCGACTCGCACAAAAATCTGATGCGTGTGAAGTAACTCGCCCACTCGACCGCTCGCTCGCTGGCTCAGTAGATCTGTATGCGAACAGGAAATGGAGTTTTTGGATTTTGCATCTTGACTGACGGGGGAAACCTGATCCAGGATGGCGGATCGATGCCATGTGATGTTCAGTCAGCAGGGAGACAATATGTTTGTAGGTACCACTAACCACTGGTTGCTAGGGAACGTCTGTAGCATCATCATCGGTCCCCGTATGTTTGCTATGATGGTGATTTTAGTGGTTGTTGCTTCTTTTATTTAGTTTCTTCTTCTTCTGCATCTTTATTCCCTCCAGATAAACGGAAAACGTTAAAACACTTTTAACTGTTAGCTCAGCTCGGCTGATTATGAAGCTTTGACCGCTGTTGCTATGGTTACAGGTTGGTCACAGATGGATTATCAGTGGTTAGACTTCAGCCGAACTACATGAGTGTGATACAGTTTCAATGTGCGATTGCTGGCCAGTCAGAATAAACAATTCACAAGACTCGCAGTATAATTTACAAACATGATTACATGATCGGTTCTGAGCAAGTTCAGCGGTGAAAATAATCATATTCATGTCGGTCTTTGAATGAGATTACAGGAAACCTTTCACACTGCATTCATTTATCAATATAGTTTTTGACTTATTTTGTTATAATCTTGTTTTTCTGGCAGAGAGATACTACTCTATATATGGTATATTTAGTATATTACATATATATGTATACATATATATATATACATATACATATATGTATATATGTATACATATATATATACATATACATATATGGATATATGTATATATACATATACATACATGTATACATATATATATGTGTGTGTGTGTGTGTGTGCGTGTGTGCGTGTGTCCCGGGCCTCCACGCCCCCCCCCGCAGTGCGGTAATGAGACATATTGGCTAGACAGAGCTTTGG
>CAAKHG010027116.1:20961-34306 GCA_901007715.1 Dactylopterus volitans | reverse complement strand
TGTGTGTGTGCGTGCGCGTGTGTGTGTGTGTTTGTGTGTGTGTGTGTGTGTGTGTGTGTGTGTGTGTGTGTGTGTGTGTGTGTGTGTGTGTGTGTGTGTGTGTGTGTGTGTGTGTATCGAGTGGAGGGGTGGGAAGAGGGCGTACCAGGTCAGCAATGATTTTCTGGAGGAACTTGGCGCATTTCTCCACCTCGTTCTTCGGCCCTCGAAGCTGGACGATGTCGCTCTTTTGCGCCGGGTCGGGGAAATTGATAATCACCTAGAAGTCGTTAAGATATCAAATTCAATCACAACGGAATGGAAACAAGTTACGCCGCAATGATGAAGAGGCTCGAAACAATCTAAGAAGGGTCATGGAGGGCATCTATTCACCTCAGGGAACTTGTCTCGAACTTCCTTGATCTTCTCTCCCTTCTGGCCGATTATGGTCCGATGAAACTTCTGCTCCACGATCAGATCTTTGGTGCGCTCGTTTTCCTGGAAGTGCAGACGTGAGCGATTGATAGGCCGCCCTCAAGTCTGCTCGTTTTTTTTTGTTTTTTGTTTTATTCAAAGAGTCGCCCACACCGAGGAACCAGAACAACACTGATGAAAAACAGAACCACCTCACTGGCCAATTTATCAGGGTGCACCTGTTCTACAGCTCGTGCACGCCAGTATCTCGTTAGCCAATCGCATGGCAGCAACCCAATGCATTGTCAAGACGATCCGCTGAAGTTCAAACCGAAGCATCAGAATGAAGAAGGATGGTGATGTAAGTGACTTTGAGCGTGCCGCGGTTGTGCGTGAAAGCCTTCACACACACATACACAACCGTCTCTGCGGTTTATAGAGGATGGTCCCAAAAAGAGAAGATATCCAGCGAGCAGCAGTTCCCTGGGTGAAAGTGCTTTGTTGATGCCAGAGATCAGAGGTCGGAGGAGAAGGGCCAGGCTGGTTCCAGCTGAGGCAACAGTTAGGCAACTAACCACTCGTCTCAACCGAGGTCTGAGAAAGAGCATCAAAGAACCAACAACGTGTCCAACCTTGAAGCAGACGGGCTACAGAAGCAGAGGTCCTTTCAAGGTGTAATAAATGGTTCAAATAAAGTGGTCTCTGAGTGTAGAAAGGTATATGTATGATACTTTGCAGTGAGTTTGAGTATAAGACGTCAGCGTGGCGACTGCCAAAGAGGACATCAGTAAGCAGCAAACGATACTTTAGGACCCCATCAGAGCTGCAGCTCAGTTAAAATGCAGCCTGGCATGAGGTGACATAAGCATTTAATAAGCTGCACCACACGACCTCATAGCTCAGATGGCTTTTGATTGGCTCCAAGTGTTTACATCATTCCGCCCAAGTCACTCTGAAAGTGATCGCCCGCCGCGCTATCATTCACCGCCGCGACCGTCATCGCAGCTGTGGCGCGGGAGCCGCCCATCGAGCTCGATATTTATAGCTATCGTTGGAGCTCCTGGCGCGGAGGTCACGCGATGGCGCGGAGGAATGAAGCTAGACTCCGAGCACATTCTCACCATTCTCTGGACCATCTCCATCAGTTCTCTGCGAGCCAGCTGGACGCCTTTGGGATCCCCCTCGATCCGGACCAGGCCACTTCGCTCCGAGTCCTGGGGGATTCTTACCGATACCTTGTACTGTTCCTTGATCCGGTTGACTAGCCAGGCAACAGACAGACAACAAGGCGGCGAGGAAAAAGAACAAACAAACAAACCCGTAATGATTAAGAAAGAAAAGAAAAAGAAAGATGTGACAGTTGAAACCCTCTTTGGCCTCTAAAGGTGCCGGCGAACGCACGTCTTTCAATGAGCAGACTGGCTGTGGTCAACTTGCCTTCAGACAGTTAAAGAGGAATTCAATGAGAAACAGTTTTCAGGGTGGAAAAAAAAAGATCAGAATGTTCTTAGAAACTTGCCAAACCACTCCTGGTTCAAAACCCCATTTCTTTGATTTTTTTTAAGGCTGCGTTTTCCAGTATAAGCGTTTAAGCTTTAATTCAAGCTTTATTCTGGCCCGTGATTTCGACGCGGGGGTCTCTTCGTCTGTGGACATGTAAGTTATACAAGATGCGACTAAAATAGCGCAGCCCGTCGGAGGGGTTAAGCAGCTGCTTGATATGTGCATCCACAAGCGCGTCGGACCCTCTCTCACGCGCTGCCACGCTGCCGTAACGATCGGAATTCCGGCGCACCGCATTTTCCCGTCAGGGTTAGCGGACGACTCACTGTTTGCCCCGTTCTTTCCGATGAGGTGTCTGTGGAAACGCTGGTCGATGATGACCTCGGTGTAGTCCATCCTCACCAGCTGCAACGCAAAAGGAGACGTTAGCCCTCCGTGCGGGAATCTGAACATGGAGCCGAGACGCGTAGCGCACACCCAGAAAAAGGAGAAAAAGAGTGAACTTCCGACTCCCCTCCGGAGAATTCAACTTCATTTCAAGTAGACCAACAAAGTTTCTGATCCCTGAGACACACCGTCAGGTCTTCTATGATGCTAGATGGAGCTGTCACATTGGTGAAGCTTCATGTAATGCTAAACTAAGACAAAATATTTTTAGTTGGATTGTCAGACAGACATGATTAAACATGTCAGAATCGTAAGTGTATTATTATGATTAGCTGTGTAGTGCCATGATGGTTTTTGTGTATATACTGTATGCTGCATGTTTATGTGTGTCGCTGTGCAGATCTTCCGTTTCAGACTCAGCATAATTTGGTCCATGCTATGTGTATTTTTGTTGGTAAATCATGGATGTAGTTTCTTGCAATCTAGAAAACAAAATTTCACATAGTTGCAATGTTCAAACACCCCCAAAAGATTATAAGGATTTTAACAGCGACAGATTTTTCAAAAAAAAAAAATTAGATTTTGCTTTGGATGACTGCTTTTTCAGCAGAATGATATATAAAATCAACAAAGAAAATAGTTGATGAAGTATACCTGAGTAACATGAAACTTAGTTAATTTAGTCACGTCACAATTATTCAATGAAATATAGCTATCTTAAAAACCTCCTAGGGGATTTTATGGCATTAAATGGAGCTAAAACATGATTAAAGCCTCGTGGAACTCTGAAAAAAACTTTCACTGGTAAATCCTCACAATCTTTGAAGGTTGAGTAGCTCCTATTGCAACTTTATATTACAGTAAGAGCTGGTATTTTTTCCATATTATTGATTTTGTTCCACAGTGTATTAATAATGTAATAATCAAAGCCACATTTGAAAACAGAAATGAATAGGTATAACTAAGAATTTAATATTCTTACTGTTATTATGCTGTCAGTTCAGTTATTGCATGTTTGAGGAGCTGAGGAATAACTTCATGATCCCGCCTGAGAAACCTGCCGCTAACATGATGATAATTTATACTGTTATGGATTCTTCATTATATCAGCAGAAATGTGATTGTTTGTGATAGGTGTGAGTACGTCTGCATTATTAAACTGTAAACTGACCAGGTTAAAAAGGGAGCTCTAACCAAGATGCAAGAGGACAGTGTTTCAAACAGCATCAAAACATCATACATAGGAAGATCTCAAAAACATGTGCCTCAAACCAGACAGAAGGAAACGGACCAAAGACACGGTTTCAAGTTCCAGTCGCCGCCAAGTCCTGAACCACATTTTCAAATTAGTATCAGCTCATCTTGCAGCCAACGTGTCTGCGGGAGGTTCAAGGCTGCAGGAGCAAAGAACATAAGGACCCCTTTTGCCAAGCTCAGTGTGAATCTCGGGGACGGGCAGTCAGGGAATGTCATTTGAGAGCAAGCAGTGAATCCCAGTTTTGAGTGCGGCACACCCACAGAGTCAAGCAGGAAGCGAGATGAATCAAATACGCGTATGCCGATGGGAGAGGGCGAGCAACCCCGGTGAAGGTTTCATGGTAAAGACCTATCTGACAACCTTCACAGCACTGTGGTGCACTCATCCAACCAGTGCAACCGCTGGGACACACCGACGCAGCTCCAACTAATTACTACCTGGCAACAAAGTAAAAGCAGGATTTAATGGTGAAATAAAAGCAGCTTCAGTTCTCTTGTTGACTTGTTGAGTTTTGAGTGTGAGTGTGAGTGTGTGTGTGTGTATACTGACCAGGTCCTTGATGATCTCTTGTATCTGAGCCTGAGCCTGCTCCACCTCCTCCGTCGGCCCCTCAAGACTGATGCGCTCCTCGCCGTCTGTAAACTCTATGTGAACCTACACACACACGCACACACACACACACACGCACACACACACACACACACACACGCGAAGGCCATGATTATCCTCAACGCCAGAGTCCATATTACAAGCACCCATGTGTGTCACAGCTTGACACACACTGGATCACACGCACTCCTACTGCAACACACCCTTTGTCCTACAGGTGTAAACGTGTTCTCTGTCATATTGCTTTGTTTTATCGCTGCTTTCCCTCTCTCACTCTCACACACACAAACAGACACACATACACACCCTTCCCCCCTCCCACTCTCTTGCTCTCCGCTCACCCTCGGCAGCTGCTGTGTGATCCGTCCGATGTTCTGCCCCTTCTTGCCAATGATGAAGCGATGCAGCCAGGCTGGCGCAGTCACCTCCACCACCATCACACTCTTCGCCTGTGGAGCGGAAGAAAAAAAAAAAAAAGAAAAAGAAAGCTAAAATCACGCTCTTTACCCCGCTTGTCTCCACACGCTCCCCTCTGCCTCTCCTCCTCACCTTGGCGTAGACCTGCGTGAGTGCCGGACCCAGCTTGTCAGGCTCCCCCCTGAGGATGATAGTCTCCGAGCCTGAATCCAGGGGAGGCATCTCCACGGAGACCCCCGTGGCCTCCAGGATCTCCTGCAGGGTGTTTCCCTTTGGGCCTATGATGTACTTGTGCTGCGACTTCTTCACCTCCACGGAGATGGTGGTGGTCTTCCTCTTCTGCAGGGCGAGGAAAAGGAGCCGATTGGGAGGGATGAGCGGCGCGGACAGGATGGCGAGAAGAAGCCGGGAATGAGGGATTGATGGGAGCACGGCAGGAGACCGAATGAGCAACGGAGGAAGGAGCGGCCGCACGGATTTGATGTGAATAGATGAGGAAGGAGGAATAAGAGAAGAGGAAAGCGATTGAAAGAACGTCTGCAAAACAAGATCTCTCTCATTCAAAACGCACCGAATGACATTAGAATTCTAATCACGTTGTTCTCTGGCGAAATCTAATTTTCCCTCCACATTATCTCCGGCTTGGTTATCGCGAGCGCTCATCTGGTGCGCACACTTCCTCCCCGCGTCGCATCCATCCATCTTTCACGGTCGCTTGTATACTTGGATAAACAGGCATTCGGGTGTGATGCAAAAGCCAAATGACGGCAATGAAAGCAAAGCTGGAGCCTTTTTCCTTTGCAGCATGGCATCACACAATTACACGGGTCAGCTATTCGAGATTTTTTAGATTTTGTTGGGTTTTTTTGGTCATAGATGAGGCTTAGATATTTATACAGGAAAAGTAGTGAATATCTGAGCCCTTCACCTTGGGAGGGCTCAATTAAACAATTTTTTTTTTTGGGCTCCACATGAGCCGCCCAGCTACTCCCCTTGACTGAACGCACCTTGTCTTCGTAGATGGCCCGGATGCGGCTGAGTGCCAAGGCGACCGCCTCCTTCTCGCCGGTGATGACTATCTCGTCCTTAGGCAGGCTGGGCGGGGGGATGCTGATGCGAGCGCCCGTCTCCTGGCTCAGCTCCTGCACCAGCCGGTTGTGGGCGCCGGCGATGAAGGGGTGGAAAACCTTCTCCAGGCACAGACGCTCCACCGCACGCTTGTCCTGGAGAGTGGGTGACCATGAGGGGGAGGCGAGGAGGAGGAAGGAAAGCAAACAGATAAATATTAGTTGAAAACAACACTGAAGACGTGCCCGCCGTGATCGGAGAGATGTTTGGCCTGAGGGACACAGTCAGTTAAAATCACATAAATTGCAATTTATTTTCTTGCCAATTAACCTCCCCCAATTTGCTGACCTGCTCAGCAGAGATCAGAAGGATCTCATGGCGAGCCTTCTCAATGCCCTCCTTGGTGCCGGTGATGCGGATGTTGGCGCTGGGGTCGTCGGGGCGCGGAATAGCAATCTTGGTGGCCGTCTTCAGCTCGAGTTCCTGCAGCTTCTCGCCGTTCTTACCAATAACGAAGCGGTGGTGCTCCTTCGGGATGGCGACCGTAGCCGAGGCCTGGAGAGGCAAAGCAGGGGGGTGGGGGAGGTGAGCTGCAGCCGCGCCGCTCCATATCGCAAAACTGGCGCTTAATCTTGCGTGGACGGATTCGATTGGCTTTATAGATCCCGCTGAGGTTCAGATGAATCCATAAAAATCCACGATAGTTTGGGGGAAAAGTGAACTGGAAGGTGGCACATAAACGAAACAAAAGGCTATCCGCGTTGAAAAAGTTGGAAAACCAGTCTAAAGAAGGACGTCCGACCTTGCCAAGAGGACAAAGTGTTTTTCGACGCTACTGTATCAATAACTGCAACTCAGCTAAGCACGCGGTCCTCGGTGCAGCAGCTGAGGTGGAAATCAGCATGTACGCTGTTGAAGCCCAGAGGAAACACCTTTGGGAGCTGACGGTCACTTTTCAGCTCAACTTTTTTTTTTTTTTTTTTTTGGTCCCACACTCGCCTTCCTGCAGAGACTTTTACACCTTGAGCCAATTCTAACAACGCTCGTGTAACTGCGGCAATAGAATTTCATTTTAATTGGGGAGGAAAAAAACAAAAACAAAACAAAACCACATGCTGACAGTAAAGCTAGAGATTTCCACAATAAAACTTCTGCTTCATCAAACCGAGCTGATGTGGCTTCGGTTTTCTTTTGCTCGTCCTATCAGATAAAGATCCTGCCAAGCAGAATTTTTAGCAACTCAAGTCATCATTCCCTTGTGAAGCCTTAGTAGTTCAGTTACCTCATGAGCAGCACTACAAAGCCTGCGGAAACAGCTGTTTCTATGCCCTCTGCAGCTCTGGCTGAAGTTTTTCGGGAATTAAATTCTGATGAGGTAATCAATTAAGATTTCAGCACGGCTCTCTACCTCAGCCTTGGCTTCAAACTTTGTTCACGGAGAGAAAGCATTTCAAACCGCGAGCATGGGGTATGAGAAAGTTAAAACAGGCAGGGGTGGTCTGATGAAAGACACAAAAGAGTCACGCCATACAAATGTTTTATACACCAAAGTCAGAGTATCTTGCAAAGCAGCTGCTTCGATTTCGGCGATGTAGTGCAACCATACACAGTACATATAACAGAGAAGATCTAGTCAAGAAAAGATCTCCACAGCTTTGGCTGCAAAGCATAAACACCAACATCTGCGGTGGGTTTACCTGTGTCTGCAGGCGAGCTACTATTTCCTTTCGAGCCTTCATGACAGAGTCCAGTTTGCCGGTGACCATGATGGACAGGCCCTGGTCTTTTGCCAGGGACAGCTCGATGTGGGCTCCCGTCCGCTGCATGATGTCCAAGCACACTTTGGCCTCCTCCCCCTCCCCGAACTGGCTGTTGTCCTTGTAGCGACGCTCCTCCAGGGGCACATGGAACACCTGGAGACGGAGGAGGCGGAGGGGGGTGCCTTTTTTAACCTTATTGAATAACGCAGCTAAGACAGCTTGTGTGTGTGTGTTTGGCTGTTTTAAAATAAAACGCTCAGAGACTGCGTGTTGTTGATGCAACCCCCCCCCCCGATCCCCACTACCCCCACATGTGTATCAACTCACTACATTTGCATGTGCATACTACTGGCCTGTGCTGGTGTGTGTTCGCTCGTGTAGCCAGCGGCTAACTGACCTGGGTGATGACGGACGCTTTGATTGGCCTGATCTTGCTCCCCCAAGCCGGCGCCGGCTCCCCAGCCTTCTCCCCCGGTGCCCCCTTCTCCGGCAGTGGAGGGAAGGCCTCTAGGTAGGTGGGGATGTAGGCTTCATCCTCTGGGACGCAGCCTGCACCCGAGAGGCAGAGGTAGCAAAAAGTTGGGATGAAAGGCGAGGAAAAAAAACAAACACACTAAGCATGTATGGATGCACCGAAACAGATATAAGGAGCAGATTGTTACATTACCTGTAATCTCCTGGTCTTTGAGGCCACTGCGATGCTCCGCAAAGCTCTCCGGGGTCAACACTGCCACTGAGCTCATGGTTCAAGACTTATTCCGCTATTCCACTTAAACAAAGGAGGAGGTGCAAGAAATAAAGAAGAGTTACGCCCCTCTAATCTTGAGGGAGGAATTTTGCTACTGTATCTGCATGTTTTTTTTGTTTGTTTTTTTTTGGGAACCAACATAACAAAAGCGGCAGACAACAAGAGCCCGTTTCGAAGCGTCATGTGATCGCACTGTTCTTTAGGATTGCTTTCCACAGGCCCCAAAAGGACAGGGCTGCCCCTGTGGCACTGCTGCAGTGCACCCATGCCGCACGCTACACCTGACATGCACCAATTAACACTCGCCAAGTCTCAGACAAACACAAGGAACCGTGACACCTCGGGGACAGTGTTACAAGGAGTCATGCACCCGGAGACTTGACTAAAAACAACTGCTGTCCACATTCCTGGTAATCCACAACCACGGGATCTTGCCGGCTCGCGTGGTGACAGCCGGTCTTCCTCGAGCGTGCTCAAAAATGAAAATCCAAAGAAAAACAAAAAAACAAATCCATCCGTTCCGTCTCTATCTTGGCTTTTAAGTCGGAGTCAAAAACAGTGCTTGGCCCGTTGACCGCAAAGGTTGTTTTTTGTCATTTTCTAATAATTGTGAAATGAAGGGACCATTTCTCCTTAAATATTGCTTTGTGTTCCCCGGCGGCACGTATTCACACATCAAAACAGAGAACAAGCCCCATCTGAGGGGATAAGAGGAAAGGCATGGAGGAACAGATCCAGCAGAGGCATACTAGTCAAACTACGTTGTGCAAAGTAACGTCAAGGCTTACCTGCAAAAGGTCAATTGCCAGAGAGTCCGTCCAGTTAGCGGCTACCGTAGGCGCGTCAGTGTGAGTGTGTTTTTCAGCTCCTGGATGTACAGGAGATTTAAAACAAAACAAAAAAAAACAAAACAGAGTGAACACTGTAAATCAAAAAGCTTTGCAGCGTGAAGGCTGGGTTAATACTGAGAGCACCCACACCGCACTGCACCTCATACTGTCCAGATTCAATTCACTCTCCTCCTTTTCCCTCCCCTTCCCCTCATGCCCCTGCCCATCGTCCCTCCTTCGTGGTAATACAAGTTCAATAGCAAACGGAATATTGAGAGCAATCACAACGCGAGACTGGCAGCGCAGTGGACGGTTTGTGAGTGCCGTGTTCAAAGTCTGCCTGTCAACACGGACCCAAACTGCGACGCCGAAGACAATTCGCATGGCTAGCGAAGATTCAAAAGTTAACAAACACGCCGAGGTTTGGACAAAACTTCCACGCGATGGAATGGTGAAACTATAAAACGCGAGGTTTCCCCATTGCTGTCATACACAATAACATGAACAACCTTGAAGATAGTTCAGGTGAACCTAGTACTTATATTCTCTTGAGTACTGCACGGAAGTACTATTCTATGGTTGGTCCGCTTGAGCATTTCCTCTTTAGACTTTAACTGCACTACACTTGCTGAGGAAAGGTATACAGCTGGTGTTCCACATATATCTATTGAGTGATGTTCTGAAAATGAAGATTGCGAAGCAAGACAGACGCAGATTAAATTACGCAACTGTGAATAAACAAGGCGAAGAGGTCTACGTGGATGAAGCCTTAATAACTGCCAGGGTCGTGATGCATTCAGGGCAAAAGGAAAAGCCAGTGGATGAAAGGACAACACCAGTAATAATAGTTGGTAATGGTACAATTGCGAGTACAGGGCAGTTTATTGTAATGGAGCATTCCTGCATTGTGTCGGACTTCCTTCCACTGTAGATCATCGCCTGCAAATTCATTCCTAGCAGCCCAACTGGCAGGTGCATCGATAAAAAAAACAACCCTCAAAAACCACGACACAGCAACAAAGAAACTTGGCTGCGCGCGACGCAGTTCGAAGCCACCATGGAGGCTGCCCCTGCTATCGTTGCGTCGCCGTCGCCAGTCCTCCATGAAGGAGGTGACGGGGAAATTAATCCACCCGTGCGCGGTGCTAAGCGGCTCCGCTCGAACGCAGCTCTGTCAAGCCGACGCGCGCTCATGTTGCTAGCTTGAGGATTCCCTGCATGGCTGGTCCCGTTAGCCCGAAAGCTAAGTTAACCTCTGCTAACGGCGGCGACCACAAGCCGAAGAGGGGGTGGGGGGTTGGGGGGGGGGGGGGGGGGCTCTCGTGGTTTAGCGAGCGCTAAGCTAACGCACGCCGCCGTGCCCCGTCCTCAGCCGGAGACGGTTGGGCGCGGGGACTTTCTGATAATCGGCTAAAAAAAAGAAAAAAAAGAAAAAGAAATACAAGCCAGGCGGACAGATAACCAGCTTCAGCGCACTAGCTCCGGGGCGCTAACCTCGCTAACCCAGGCTGCGTCTCGGTCTAGCCGAGCCGGCTTTGCCTCTGTCACACTTCGACCGTGACTACGTCCATTATATTCACTTTGGGGCCCGAATGCGAAGGTGAAACACACAAAGAAAAGCCTACCTTACAGAGAGAAAGTGTTGCAGAGGGTGTGAGTTTGACAGGTGATGGTGTAAACACAGATGTGATTGGTCTAGGAGCATTTCCTCTGCGGGCGGAGCGATACGAGCGTGCGCTGCGACTCGCCGAGTATAAAGGCAATTGCCGCAGTATCTTTACGCACACGGAGCATCCAAGTTAAATAGGTCCGTGGGTTGTCCATCTCGCCGCGGCCACTTTTTTTCAGTTATGTCGCGCTGCTAAGAAAAGATTAAATCGCGGTGGTGCTAGCCGGTATCAGAAAAGTGAACAGATGTCTCAAAGCGTCAGCCCTGGGAACGTCTGACGTCCATTAAGCTGACCGGGTCTACTTCTCATTCATGATGGCCTGCTCCACCGCGATCGGCACGTCGCACTTGTCTCGAAGTTCCGCACAGCACAGGGATGATTCATCCCAGGGAGAGAAAAAAAATATATGAAATATTGAAATTAAATTTTATGCCGGAAATAAAAATAAAAGTCCCCGTTTTGTCACGTAACTGTAAAACCCCAAGTATTTTTTTTCTTTTTCTTAACAGAGATCGTTTTATATCACTATTCAAAGTCTATAAATTTTTGTACAATTTTTTTTTTTTTTGTATGGTGATGAAAACATTAAAATGAGCTATCGGGGAGTTCTCCATGTTATTGAACACCTCATGTCAGTTCCACATTGGGTCGCTAGGTGGAGGTAGGGAGCAAAGGTGAGGAGGGGGAGGAGCCAAGCCCCTCCCCCGTGCACCTGTTCAAGCCAGCGGGTATAAAAGCCTCAGCCGCGCAAGCGTCGCGTACAAAGTCACGTGATGATCATTTTCTGAAGAATTATTAACGAGTTTACAGTCAAGGAAGGTCGTCCCATTAACATTGGGATGGTCGTTTAAGATTTCTGTTTTTTTTCTTCCCAATGAGTCATTTTGTATGAGTTTATTAAAAAAAACAACTTACAAAAATACATATACGTGTAGATTTGTTTAGGGCGACGCACACACGCGCTTTGGTCTTTGGGTGACCAAAGATGCGTCAAGTTCACAGTGAAAACCCGGACCGTGCCAGAGTTGTGACGTTGTGCCCTTCAAAATAAGAGTCCGCTTAATACATTTTTCAACGCGTAACCAACCATGCGAGATATCTAGTTGACAATTTAGGACAAAAATCAACAATCAAACAAGTAATTAATGCAAGATTTATTTTCAAATGACATAATGGTATTTTCTTCATGTGCTGCATGTTGCATAACTTTTATAGCATTTGTTGTTTTCAGCTATGGCATCCAATGATCTCCAAAACCATCAATATCATGCAAACAAAATCTTATGACTCGATATACAATCCTGTTCTGCTGTATGAAAATATGTGCATATAAATCAGCTGATATGTAATTTGTTTGCGCTTGTCGTGGTTATTAAACACGCTTTTATTTGTCACCTGTAATCTATTTCAATGTCAATATGCATATACTTTCTCGCCGTTGTTTACCTATTGGTTTTCTGGCTGAAAAAAATAAACTCAACCTTAAATTCACCTGTCTACAATAAACACATGCATTTATTAGACATCTACAGTAAGACTCTGCACTGAAGTTTCCACTAAACGATATAGAGCGAGCGTTAAAATGAGAAAAAGCACATTTGCACTAAATTCAGCCCCTGACACAGCTCATCAGTGGCTGGCTGACCATTCCCACTCAGCAGTGTTCGCGGTGGCATGAGAATGCAGGAACTGATGAATGTGAAATAAACGGACCACAGCCACGCTATGCGAAAGACCTGGGCCTACTCGGTGCCTTTATTTTGACAGGTCACGCCGGAACTGGTGAACCATAAAGCTGCGCGCTGGTTGGCGGGGGCGGGGGGGGGGGGGGGGGGGGGGGGGCGTTCCCGGCTCCTGTCTCCCGTCTTCGGCTTCCCACAAGCGGAGCTGCTGCTAACAAAGAAGAGACAACGGCCCGGGGGGGGGATGCACCGGAGCCCCGACATGAAGCCTGTCACATAAACGCAAGGCCACTTTTACGTTGTGGATATATTTTTTTTTATTTAACCGCGTATTTTACAACCGCCCCCCCCAAGCTTCCGTCTGAAGTTTTTTTTTATTTTATTTTATTTTTTTTGTCAGACGAAGCGAACTACTGTACGCCGGACTGCCAACATGGACCGAGGAGTGATACTCAGGCATGTCTGCACCATGCTGGTGAGTTTTATTCGCTCTATTTTATTTATTTAAATTTTTTTTGAAATATTATTTCAGCACTGGCGGTAATGCGGGAGTGGTTTGGCCGCGTGACTGCTAGCACCTGTTCTCTTAAAAAAAAAAAAAAATACTTAAAGGGTTTTCTAAGACTCCGGTGACGTAGTGCTGAATTGCATCCGGAGGAATAATCATGACTGCAAACGACGGACTGCTGGTTGACGGTGGAAGGCGACCAACGCCGCCTGACGCCCGAGAGCTGCCGGCGTGTTATAATGTTTGACCGGATGACGTCAGATGGCGTGTTTAAAGTTGCGTCCCGGCGTGTTTATGATGGCGAAAGCGCGACGTAACGTCGCTAACGTCCGAATGGGAGGTTTCCCCCTCTTAAACCGTTTATCTCGATCTCTCCTGCATCACCATCTCCCGTGTGTGTGTGTGTGTGTGTGTGTGTGTGTGTGTGTGTGTGTGTGTGTGTGTGTGTGTTTTCTTTGCCGACACACCTTTTTCCTGCCTGTCTTCCTGGCCAACGTGGAGCTTTGCAGGCT
>CAAKHG010027116.1:0-20325 GCA_901007715.1 Dactylopterus volitans | reverse complement strand
CCTGCATCACCATCTCCCGTGTGTGTGTGTGTGTGTGTGTGGGGGGGGGAGCTATTGAACAAACCAGGTCAATACAGTAAAGACGGACAAAAGAGGCGAAGTCCGACGGGGGGTCGATTGACAGGAAATCGGGGGGGGGGAACGTGACCTCAAGAGTGCAGGTTGTGATTGGGTCTGCGCTGCCTGTACACACACACACACCATCTGCAAGTGTCGTCCCTGCTTTTGAGAGAGAGAGAGAGTGAACACACACACACACACACCCTCTCCTTTCAGTGCTTTAGCTTTCACACTAGGCCAACGGACAATGTTAATGACCAGGGGGCCAAAACTGACACTTGACCTATCTTACACCCACCAACCCCACACACACACACACACACACACACACATTCACCACTGTGGCGATGTCACAGGGTGCCTGAGGTTGCAAAACAGGCTGATTTAGAAATCATTCACAAACTAAAGAGCTTCCTCTGCTGGATCAGTGCAAGACTGTGAAAAGAAATGAGAAAGCTTGAAGTGACCCAGCGCCCCGGCCCGTCTTGAGTCCTCTTGAAACGCCGCTTTCCCGTAAGAATGAAACGTGAAACCTCACCTGTCTCTCGGCGATGTCTCCAAACGGGTCTGACGGGCTGTCGCGCTTTCCCCATTAGCCGACAGCCCGTGCTTTCCGACTCCCGAGTTGTGTGGAAAAACCTGGCCGATCCCGAGCCCGAAAAAATGGCAGCTGGCCGCCCGCGGTGCGCCGGTTTGCCTGCTTAATGTTTGGCACGGCAGTCCACCAAGTCTCTCTTTTTTTTTTTTTTAAAAATGTTGCCCGGCCTGCTCGGGACTTCGCGTGGAAAATTAATGGCAATTAAAAGCAATTTGTGCAGCCTTTCGTGTCTGACAGCAGAATAGGCAACCTAATCCGAAATATGGTCATGAAATACATCTCTGGGTAAGGGCGTTTTTAGGATTTGTGTATTTGCCTCATCAGAATGGACGAAATAGCTGTCTTTCCTGAAAGTCTTCATTTTTCCTACTTGAATTGATTCAAAGTTGAGCCCAGTGGTTCCCGACGTCCCTTGGAACCCTCACATGAAGTTATCTGGAACCTCTTTGTGCCGGCTGCATATTTCGGCAAGGTGTGACCGGTTGAGTCAAAGTCTTATTGCCGCATTGCTTTTCCATTTGTTTCAATACCTCTTGAAGGCCCAGAGGGGTAAAATGATAACAAAGAAATAGTAATTCACAAGAATCAGAAAAGATTAAAAAAAAAAAAAAAAGAATCACAAGGATCATCCATAATGGGCTGCAACCAACAATCATTTTCATGGCTAATCGATTAATCTTTTGATTATTTTCCCGATTTTAATGGATCGGCTGTCCGGTCTGCAAAATGTCAGGAAACGCGTTTCCAAAAAAGTCAAACTTCTCACAAGCCCAAAGATATTCAATTTATTGTCAATAGTCACAAAACCAGGAAAAGGTGGAATCTGAATTTTTTTTTTTTTTTTTTTACTCAAACTATATGCAAGCCTGCAACTGAACACATCGCATCTGACCTGGATTTCCAAAAATGCATAACGTTTTTTTTTTTTTTTTTAACCATAGAGAGCGAAGCAAATTAATTAATGCAATGAGAATGCAAAAAGGAAGTGATAGAGAAAGTGAAATAAGAATTTGAACAGGTCCCCGCTTGCTACCCGTGTTCCTTCCTTCTATCAGCTTCCAGGAATATTGGTTTGTCTTTTTTTTTTTTTGCGTAATTAAAGAACCTGGAAGTGGTTGTATGTTTGCATTGATTAATAATTGGATTAATAATGGATTCATCAGCACATGATAATTAGCCATTCATCACATGAAAATATGATTTGCACCTCTTCTCCGTGAAATCGAAGGGTTTATGTGACTGCCGCCTGTTAGCTGGCACCTTGAGAGCGCCTGCCATTATCTTAAGCAATAAATAATCATTTAATTTAATTACCACTAGATTGATCAGTCCTGGAGATAAGATTGGTCGCAGCCTTTCAGTGCTCTGTGTGGGCGTGTGTGTGTGTGTGTGTGTGTGTGCGCGCGCGCGCGTCTGTGCGGTAATATATGGGTGCAGCTCCTAAATTTACTCCTCGCCGTTTTTACCGTAGCGGCACAGCAACGTCCTCTTATACTTTTCCAGCTTGGTCTTGCGCGGTGAGTCAGAGGGCGATGACTAACCCTCGTTCGCTTTGCTGTTGCATCAGCTGCTGCCCTCACATTTTTAGGCAAAAAAAAAAACAAAAAAGAAAAAAACAACACACGTGTGGAGAAGAATCTGCAGCATGTCCACTTGGCCGCTCGGACTATTTTCATGTCATTGAGTCAGGATTCTTTAAATAGGCGCTCACGGGCGGAGATAAGTGCGCCTTGTTGGACCGCTTAAGCGATTAAATATTCATTAAGTGACTTCAAATCTTTGGAGGATTGCAAGAAATCCAAAGCAAAAAGGTGGAAGGGGAGGCGGAGGAGGGCAGCGGCGAGGGTGGAGTCATTCCAAAAGTGGATAAAAGTCCTTTGCCCTCACTCATGTATGACAGCATAAAAACTGTCCGGAACAGAAGAACCCGCGTTTTACACGTTGCTTAACACACGCACACGCGCACACGCGCACACGCGCACACACACACACACAGACATCATCACAAGGTTTCACCAGGCGATTGTTCCCCCGCCATTTACGACCCTGCTCGACCCAGCCGTGGCAGCGCCGAGCGGGTCAACCTCGTCTTCCGCTGCATCTCATGAATAAACTAGAATTCGTGCCCCCCCCTCCACCCCACCCCGCCCCCTCCCGTCCGGAGATGCCGTGGAACGCTTCAACCAAAACAATCGATGGGAACAGGACAGAAAAGTCTCCCTCCCGACGGTAAACGCGCTGGTCCGTTTCGGCCGCCGGGCTGGTTTCCCATTGCCTCGGCTCTGTTTGCGTTTGGCCGCGCAGCCTCTTGTTCTCGGCAGGACGGCGCAGGCTTCTTACGGTGCAAAGTTCTTTTTTTTTTTTTTTTTCCCTCCTCCTGAGGGGGTTAGCCACAGGCTCGCACTGTTGTTGGAGTACTGGATTACATCATGTGCTAATGCCGCAGGCAGCGTTCGCGGCTGCGATTTACATATGTAATTTATGCTTTTACTGAGATGGTGAGGAGCAGACTGACGAAACACACGGCTAACGTCCCTGAATGCAGCCGGAGACGTGTGATCGGCCGGTGCCTGTTACCTACTTTACAGATTATAGCCTTCGTGTGGTTGTGGAGTTACGAGCTGTTCAACCAAATGGGGTTGTTTTTTTGTTTTCCATCTCGGGGTTTGTTTCATCCTAAGAAACCAACAGAAAGCAATAATTTTCGAGAGATTCAAACAGTTTATGTTCTCCATCTACCCTTTAATTACCATGTGAGCCCTGAGACTTATTTTGGGACCCCAAAAGGGCCCCTGACCCTCAGCTTGTGCACCGGTGCTCTCAGTTATACATTGTTGAGTGAGCTTTTGAGAAAAAAAAAAGGATCAAATGGATGTAAAACTTCCTTTCCTTCTCTCTCTCTCTCTTCATCAGGTGAAGATGATATATTGATGTTTGCCCCCAAAGCCTGGCCTCTGACTGGTCAAGGCGGGAAGTGAAGCACGCCACAAAAATAAAAAAGAAGAAGAAGACTCGCCCCTTCTCCCACCTGCCCCGCAGCCACAATGTCTGTCCAGGAAGCAGCTCAGGGACCCGCGTCGTCTCCACCGCTCACTCCGGAAGCCAAACCGAGGCCGGAGATCCCCCCGAAACCGCCAACACAAACCCGCTCGGCTTCCCTGGAGGACAGAGGCAGCGCCGCTCGTCTCTCCGGCGGGAAGGTGAAGCGGATCGTCAGCAAGTTCAGCAAAAAGGACTTCGCGCCGAACGAGCCGAGGAAACAGCGCGCGAGCGGCAGTGCGGAACCCGCGCCGGGCAGACGGTCCAAAAGGCCGCCCACCATCAAGCCCAAACCGGGCCGAGGCGGCCTGCAGCTTCAGCTGGGGGGAGACCAGGCGCCTCCGCTGCCCGTGAAGAGGAGCCGCGTCCTGAATAGGCAGGTGGAGAGTGTGGAGTCAGAGGAGGGCGACGGCGTCGGCGTGGAGGGGAGGCGCTCAGGTACGGGAGCCTCATTAATGGTCATTCATCTTCACCAAACGGTCAGATTCAATTTTATTCACCACTTTTTGGATTCTCACGTCCGGGCCTGACTAAACCCCGTTTCCCGGGGAAAGATCAACGATAAGATCATCGCTAGTTTGAAAAAGATGCTCCGGATGCGCCCAAGAAACTGAACCGATATGCCTATTTTTTTTTTTTCTCCTTCCTCAGACCTTGCGGCGCACAATTTTAATAATGAGCGTGGTTTTAGATCCCAAAAAAAAACAAAAAACAAAGTCATCGACAAAAGAGAAGAATTTCACGTCGCTGTTGTTTGTGAGCGCGTTCAAAGAGTGCGCGCGCACTCACCTGAGTGTTTTGTGTGCGTAAACTGGTTTGGGAGTTAAATCTAGCACACTCGAGGTGCTTTTCTTAGCTCTCCAGGCGGCAAGGTGTGGTGCCGCTGGGCTGATTCATGGTTCTCGCAGCCATGAACAGGTTCCGTCAGTCTGCCGATCACCTGTGTAGGTACACATTGATTGCGTGCGTGCGTGCGTGCGTGCATGCATGCGTGTTGACTCCTGCGTATTTCTGTTTGCTTTCTGTTTGCTGAGTGCTGCTCTTTAGGTTATCGACAGGTATTGTTACTTATGAGTGTGACGATCATTTTCTTTGTGGTTCTAAAGAGCTAAAGAGGAACCCCGAAAAGGGAACATTTTTTTTTTTTTTTACGTTATTTGATTCGATAGGAGTGTTTGTTCCCTTTCATGACACAGTTGCTGTTGTATCACTTCTCTGTTTTGGTTCCCCGTCGGCGACTCGGAGCCTCGATGAAGGTTTAAAAGAAAATGATTGCAGTCAAGTTGACAAGGGGACAACTTAGTTAATTGGTTTATATCAGTTCATCTGTTCATTTAAACAATTTGCTTCAAGTGGAAGGATCCTCACCATGATTCCCCAGTATTTCAGTTTTTCCTTCTTCAAATGAAAATTTCACTTAATCTAACGGTTACAGGGGAATTCTGTGGAGCACGGACCCTCCGCCTCAGCCAGTGCATGTTTTCCGCAACATTAAATGGATCTGCCCCGAAATTTAATGGACGACTCCTCTGGTCGACGCTCCTCCTTTTCATCCATTTGAAAATTCGACCTGGTAGTTTGCGCATGTTCCTGCTGAAACACCAACAGGCGTGGAAGTGGGAGTGTGGGGGCGGGGAGTGGGCCTTCCTGTTGGATATAAATAGCAACGGAGAAGTATTTTGAACATATATGTATATTTCAAGGCTCTCTTCTTTCTATGAATTATTGAAGACGCGTTGCAAATGCACCGGAGGCGTGCTGCATCTGCATGGCAAAGTGCTGACTCAGCAGTCCCGAGCTGTGCTGTGCGGAGCTGTTGGGGCGAGAGCCAGCGAGGATGCACATGTAGGAAAGAGTCGGCCAGGAAACGGCTTTTCCACACACCCATCAGCCTCATGTCGCATACTGGGATGTGGAGGAAAATGAAGCGTTTCTTGTTTGTGAGCGGCTAAGAGAAAAAAAAAACAAAAACAAAACCTCACCTGTATTACTCCTTTCTGATGCAGCACCTGATGGAAAAGAGGTGGAGGTTCAGCCGATGAGAGGAGGGGAGGCCGAGGCGGAGCACAGTCCGGACACCCCTCTGAGCCCGTGCTGCGACCCGAGCTGCAGCTGCGCGTGCCACAGCCAGCGGCCCGGCATGAGGCTGGTATGGGTGCCCGTGGACGTGGAGGACGGCGGCGATGAGGTAGAGGAGAGAGGGGAGGACGGGAGCGACGTGGAGGGGGACGCGTGGGAGTATGTGGAGGTGGACGATCCGGTCGCGGAGGACGGGAGGGGAGGGGAGTGGGACGGCGACGCGGAGGACGAGGAGGACGCGAGCTCTGAGCTCGACGAGGGTGAGGTGTCGAAAATAGACAAGACAAAGTTCTTCCACTCTTTGGACGTTATAATCGCGGAGGGCCAAAGGAGGCTGTCGGACCCGGGGCCTCACACCCAGGTCCTCACCTCTCTCGGCATCACTCGCTCGTACTCTCCTCCCGTTCCCCCCAAACAGACTCATCTACCTCTAAGCAACCACAGGGCCGCTCAGGCTGTAGAGGAAAATATTTACGAGGAGACGCTTCCCGTGGTTAGTTCCATCCCGAAAAAACCCACACCTGAGCACAAGGAGCTTGATATTCCTGTAATCAAGGTGTGTAAACCCCCGCGGCGGTCTAAACTGTCCTACAGCACCTCAGACCCGACGTCAGAGTTTCAGAGCCCGGACGACGTGCCGCCGGCCATCCCGCCTCGGATGCCCGTGAGCCAGGAGAGCCGAAGCCTGGGCCCGGCGCCCCGGGGAGGCATTCCTCTCCCCCAGCCCACGGCGGAGGAGCGGCTCTCGTTGAGGACCACCTCCCCCAGCTGCTCCGCCATCAGCAAGCTGAGCCCCCAGCGAGCCGTCTCTCCTCCGGCCAGCCCCAAGCTGCCTCACAGACCCCCGCCTCCGCCGCCCAAGACGGACCCCCGGAGGCTCAGCAGCGCCTCGCTGCAGTGCCTTGCTCAGAGAAAAGGTTCGTCACGAACGGGCGACGCCGCCGCCGGGGCGAAGCCGCGAGCGGTCCAGACGCGCTATGCGCAAGTGAAAGTGGTGACACCGTCTTCTCGGCTTCTTTTTTTTTTTAGAAGCGGAGGAGAACGAAGGCGCCAAGGAGGACGCAGCCGAGGAGCCGTGAGTTATCGCGTTTTCCACCTTCTTTCTCAGGGCTGTTGACATTCTAAATTTTCTGACTCTCAAAGCATCTCGCAAAAGGTCAAAACCGCCGATGGGTCGATTTTGATAATTACATTTATTCATGTGGCAGAATAGTTTAGAGCCGCAAAGTAGAGGGTCCGATGTTCACACCGACTCCATGTTGTCTTCGGTCTGTTCAGGAATCGACGACCATGTCATTCACACGTTCCCCGGATAGTCGGGCTCCATCTCGCGCTTGTTGATCCTTTTCTCCGTTCTTCCTGTTTCAGGGTCACGGGGGAGTCCTCGTTCAGCTGGGAGTCCCGGCTGCAGGATGGTGAGACAAACAAGCCAGGCCACTCGAAGCATCACAGTGGTGCTTTTAACATGCCTTAATTTTAGCGAGTGTATATTCAGAGTGTAAACATGGATTTGGCCATGTTGGTCTGGAGCAATTAATGTGATGTTTTGGTGCTGCTGGTTTGTTGTAACTCGGTTCCCATTCTAACCCGCCGCGCCGGTGTGAAGCAGAGGGCGGCAGGTTTTTTAGCAAAAGGAGTCGTCTTGTTTTTTTTTTTTTAAGGGGAGAAGATGTTTTCCAGTCCTGACCGGTGATGTTTTGTTTTCCCCTCAGAGCCTCTGTACCAGACCTACCGCGCCACCGTCATCACCAAGGAGATCCGGCGGCAGACGGTTTGCCGCAACATCAGCAAAACGAGCGTGGACTACAACATGGACCGGGCCGGCCGTCGGTCCGCCGGCGCGACCGCGGCCGCCGGCGCGAGCGGGAACGGGGCACCCAGAGGCAACCCCGTGTCCACGCCCGGCCAGAGCACCCTGTGGCAGGACCTGCCGGCCGTGCGGGAGAGCGGCGCGCTGGAGCAGCTCACCCCCGAGGAGTGCAAGTACCAGGAGGTGAGGGGCAGCGCGAGGAGGCTGAGGCGGCCGCCCGTCAAGATGAATCAATGCGGCGCGGGAAAGAGAAATGAGACGGCGTCGCGTCCTGCATGACACCGCGCAGTCCCTCACGGGACGTTTTTATAGAGGCTGAGGTCCATTCCGCCTCACTGTAACACTCACCGCTGGCACATTATCCCAATTCTTTCCACCCTCACCTCATGAAAGCTTTTACATTGGCCGGATTTTTCCAAGATATAAATCCTTTTACCCGCATGAAGTGATGCGTTTTTAGTTTCCAGTTGCAGCACCAGTAAGTTTTTGTAGCCCGTAATGAAGCAGATAGTCGGTGCCGACAGTCACACGAAATCAACAGACCGAGCGAGGGAGCGTATTAAGTTGTTAATCATGATGCCATTTGATTAAAAAGAGCAGTAAGATTTGAAAAATACAAAAGGGACTCGTAGGATGAGGAACAGTACTACAACAGCTCACTGGCCGTAGTTCAAGCCAGCTTAATGGTGACATCATAGCATTGAGGAAAAAACACTTTTCTTGCTATTAGTTATAGCCATAATTGAGGAGCAGAAGAAGTATATGCAGTACCTTTATTATATTAAAACAGTTGGACGTAAACAGCAGCTTAATTGTAACTCCAATTTAAAAAAAAATAGATAAAATAAATAAATAAAGTTGAGATTCTGTAACAGTAATTTGCAAATCTTTTTCACCCCGAAATTCAGTTGAATACAATACAAATAGAATATGTTTGTTGCCAATCTGATGTGATTTGTATTGCTCCCCTGAACTTGTGTAAGTCTTTTTAAAGGTTTGAGACACTAAGAACAAGACATTTCACTCACTGATTTTGTCGCAAAGCACCAGCAATGCCTCCGATTCGCCCTTTTTAAAGCAAGAATGTCGAGTTCCTCCTATATCAGCTCAAAATGTGACAAATCACAGTATCAATCTAATACTGGACTTTTTCCTCCCAGAGCATGTTTGAGGTTCTGACCTCAGAGGCGTCCTACCTCCGATCCCTGCGCGTTCTGACGGAACACTTCATGGACAGCCGGGACCTGGAGGAAACAATCATCATCATGGACAAGAAGACCCTCTTCTCCAACATCCTGAGGGTGCGCGAGGTCAGCGAGAGGTGAGAAACGAGCGGAAGGAAGTAGGAAGACGGTTTGTCGGCTGCCACAGAGAGGACAAAGTCGGCACGCGTTAAGTCTTTTCTGTCGGACCGCCACAGGTTCCTAAAGGACCTGGAGGACCGCATATTTGAGGACCTGGTGTTCTCAGACATCTGCGACATCATCCACTATCACGCCCAGCACAACTTCCCCGCTTACATCGACTACGTCCGCAACCAGATCTACCAGGAGAAGACGTACACCTCGCTCATGTAAGAGCGCCCCCCCGGCCCGTCCTCTCCGGACACCTGGATCCCCCCTTTGCTGTGTCGGCCCCTCGCTCGGTGTGGGTCGGCCCGGCCGCTAATTTGCCGCGCCCGCGTGTGTGTCTGCAGGAAGAACAACGCGCAGTTCGCCACAGTCATCACCCGCCTCCAGGAGTCGCCGCAGTGCCAGCGGCTGCCCTTCATGTCCTTCCTGCTGCTGCCGTTCCAGCGAATAACCCGCATCAAGATGCTCATCGAGGTGAGCAACGCGGCCGGAGCGGCCGGAGCAGCCTGAGCGGCCGGCAAATCCAGTCACATCGGAGCACAACTGGAAGGGCACCTGATAAGCCATTTGCTCATTTGCTGCGTATCTTGTTGGGATCCAAACTAAATCCAATGCACCATTCACTATTATCACTATAAATGTGCACAAATGTTCTTTACAAAAGCTCATGTGTAAAGGTAATGAAGTTTTTTTTTTTTTTTCTTAAATTGCAATGTTCAAAATGGTGAAAATGAATCCACCCGTCCGAATTACACTCGATGGAAACATGAGCTCTACTATTTTTTTTTTTTTTTTTACCACAATATTTTTATCTGAATTTTTACCGGTGAATTACAAACAGTCAGATCTACTCAGAGAGCGGTGACCACAAATGGCAGACAACATACAGCCCAACCTCTCTGTTTAAACTAGGTACTCCATGCATATTAGAGTACAATATTCACACTAGAGATAAAATATCCCACCCTCTTAGATTTAAAAAAAAAAAAAAAGCTTGACAAAGAGCTAAAAAAAAAATTTCACAAGCACGGAAACTACGCGGCCCACCCACGTTGCTCACCCTCTTATTCAGGTATTACGTTTGAGTTCTGGGTAATAAATAGTTTGATTTGAAGAAGCAATTATAATCACGTGATTTGCAAGAACGAGGCCTTTTGGTGAACGGCAGTGGCGGCGACCTCACTGGCACGCTGATGACAAACGGGTCGTTCGCTCATTCTGGCATGACGAAGGCCGTGAAGGGTTCTGGTTTTTCTCCCCTCTGAGGTCGGCGTTATTAGAGCGTGACTACAAAGCCTCTGCAACCTTTTAAAATAGCTTAAACCTCCCAGTGTTTAAACAGAAATACATACTCCACAGCTTCCCCTTTTATTGTTTCCTCCTGGAAGCTATTGAAAAGGCAAACGCGTCCCTACAATTTTGACCCCCACCGAGCAAACACGCCTCGACCTCGTGACCCCGTTTGCCTTTTTTGATGGAAAAACTCGCCCCGTCGACGCTGTTTGTTGGTGGCATAAATAGAAAGTTGCTGTTTGTCGTTGCAGAACATCCTGAAGAGAACAAAAGAGGGGACGAAAGAGGAGCAGATGGCCTCCAAGGCCCTGACTTCGGTGTCAAAGGTAGACGCCTCTCGCCCCTCGCAGTCCACCAACAAAACCATTCTAATTTGACTCCCAGATGCTTCACATGCCTCTGGAAACCTGGCGCCATCCGTTGTGTGAGCCAAAGGTTTCCTCCTGCGGCCCCGCTGAGTCATCGAGATGATGAGTGAACCCGATATCCTCCGGCGGGAAACGCGTAACGTTTGCTCTCTCCCCCGCCCTCGCCTCCAGATCATCGACGAGTGCAACACGCAGGTGGGGAAGATGAGGCAGATGGAGGAGCTGATCCACGTCTGTCACACGCTGGAGTTCGACAAGCTCAAGGTGAGCGCACGCACGCCCGCGCGCGTTTGGGATTGACCTGAGCGTTCCAAATGAAAGACCCGCCCCCTGCTTGTGCCGCTTCCAGGCCATCCCGATCATCTCCCAGACCCGATACCTGGAGAAGAAGGGAGAGCTCCAGGAAATGTCCAGGGGAGCCACGCTCTTCAACATGAGGGCCAAGTTCACGCCCGTCTACCTCTTCCTGTTTAATGATCTGCTCATCATCGCAGCCAAGAAAGGGTGAGGCAGGACAGCCCGGACCGATCAGATCACTCCCTCGCTGATTTAAAAAAAAAAAAAAAAAAAAAAACAAAGCTGCCGACAAGGTCATATAAAATCTCTCTGTGACGCAACAGTGTGTAACACTGCACCAACAGCAGTCGCTATCAGTTTGGTTTTATCCTGCCACGAACCATAAAATATTATATCTAGGAAGCTGCAGCCAGAGATATCTATCTTTACTTAAAAAAAAGAAGACTTAAACCAAATAGTCGGTGATTAATTTCACAAGTTGACAACTAATCGATTTCATTTTTGCGGCCGCGTCCAACCTCACACATCGTTATCACGCACGTTATTATTGACAAATTTATGATTGATTTATTCTGGCTCTAAGTCCCCCTATTTAGCGTTTATACATCATACACACATTTAATAAGGGACAACCAATGCCTGCGTGTGTGAAACGGTACTGGAGGTGGTTGCCTGTGCAAAGTTCCTTGAGACCAATAAGCGCACACCTGGGCGTTGACTTGCCGACAACGTAAAATTTAAACTACATGCAAAATTTGCGGAGAAGGTTTGGGAATGGAAATTTTGGAAAGCAAAAGCTGACGGTTGTCATGGCAACATTAAAATCGACCAGCAGTTGTCAGCTGTAGCGTCTCTTGTGAGGTGTAAGAGCGTATGTAATCATAGGAAATCTGTCCCCTTTTTTTTTCCCCTTCAACAGCGCCGAGCGTTTTGCGGTGCTGGACTATGCCCATCGCTCTCTGGTGCAGGTGCAGCCAGTGGAGGAAGGCGGTGGCGGCCCCTACGAGCACTGCTTCAACCTCACGCTGCTGGAAAACCATCAGGGACGCATGATGGAGCGGCTCCTCAAGGCTCCGTCCCAGTGAGCGCGCCGGCGCCGCCGCCAACATCCGCGCACCCGCGAGACGCCGCCGCGAGCGCGCCGGGTTTCTGAAGCAAATTTCTCTCCTCCCGACAGGTCAGACTTGCACAGGTGGATGGCGGTGTTCCCCAACCCGGCCAACGCAGACGGAGACGAGGACGAAGTGATTTACGAGGACTGGGGTGAGGGAGCACGCACGCAAGACCGGAGATGCCGCCGCTTTCTTTGACAAAAAAAAAAATTGGTGGTTTCATAGTTATGAGTGTGTTTGTGTTTGTCTTTCAGATTGTCCTCAGGTGCAGTGTGTGGAGCAGTACGTGGCCCAGCAGGCGGACGAGCTCGCCCTGGAGCCCACCGAGATCATCAACGTGGTCCGCAAAACCAACGAGGGTAAGAACGCGAGTGGGGTCTCGTGTTTTGAGCTTTTTTTCTTTTTTTGTGCTTTTTTTTAAAATGAAGAATCCGGCCCCAGTATTTAAAATGAGGTCAGAAAAGATCTTCGTGCAAAAATTGTAAATATTTTAAGAAAAAAAAAAAAAAATCTTGAGCATCGATCTAAACATTTAAAACGCAGTGCAGAAAGGTTTCCTGCTGAGGAGGAATCAGCTGACCTGACGTTGTGTCGCTAACGCGCTCTCTCTCCTTTGCTTGTTCACGCAACCCTGATCCTCAAAACTGCCTCGATCCTCGACCCTGCACCTTAGCAGTTTATTGATTTTTGTTTCTTGCATGAACAGTACAGAAAAACCATCTCCCCGTTATCCCCCCCCCCCGCCCCCCCCCTCCCTCTCCACCTCTCCCTCGACTTTTTCCCCCCCCAGGCTGGTACGAGGGGATCCGCCTCTCCGACGGACAGAAGGGCTGGTTCCCCAACGCGAACGTGGTCGAGATCACCAACGAACACGTGAGGAGACGCAACCTCCGGGAGCGCTACCGGGTCATCCAGGCGGCCAGCTTCGTCTCCACCAAGGCCCGCACCATCAGCTAGGCCGGACGGGCCTTTTTACATTTTTTTTTAAAGAGGCGGGAAAACAAACTCTCAAAGAGGGGAAAAGCTCTTGAGCGAGCCCGGAAATTGAACTCAAAAGAGCGCTGCCCCCCCCCCCCCCTCCACACCCGCGCCCAGCAATCGTCACCCTCATTCATGCCAATGCAGTACAGTGGATCGTTCGCTACTTGAAAAACCGACGGCACTGCGCTCCAGAGTTCACACCCCGTTTACCCAGCATGTAGCATGAAGCTGCCGGTTTGGAAACGCAGATCGTTCTCGTCGCTGCATGACCAGACTGTTCAAGCGTCAAGAGCCGCTGCAAAGAAAAGAGCCGGGTGCTGCCCCACCCACCCGTCCCCCGCCCACCCGGGGGCACAACAACGTTAAAGCTAATCCGGACAAGGACGCACCTCAACTGGCAGCAGTGTTTACAGAAATATATCTCACAGGACAAACTTATGGAAAAAAAAAGAACCTTAACAGGAAGTGCCTTGAACTTATAAAACGTGATTTTGAACACGCACGCGCACACACACACACACACACCCTTCCAAGCAGAATTGCAGTTGCATGTGAGTGTAGACCCAAGCTGTTGAAGCCCCTCCGTTCACTAGTTGTGTCGTTTACTAGTTAGTCGCTGGGCAACAGCGGCTCCCCCAGCCGCTGGTTGCCGGCGAAGACTGCGATTCACATGCGGAGACGCCGTCTACGTCCATCCTGTTGTACATTTTAAGGGGAGGGTTCCCTCCGTCAAAACAGCAGTAGCGCTTTTAATAAAA
This sequence comes from Dactylopterus volitans, assembly GCA_901007715.1. Classification (NCBI taxonomy): domain Eukaryota; kingdom Metazoa; phylum Chordata; class Actinopteri; order Syngnathiformes; family Dactylopteridae; genus Dactylopterus; species Dactylopterus volitans. Next base: position 6,578 of record CAAKHG010027116.1, on the reverse strand, counting down.
CTGTGTCCTTTTTAGCTGATGTTTGTTTCTGTGCGACAAAGCTCCACTTTTTTTTTTTTTTTTTTTTATTGATGATGACTGTCAAACTCTTTACAGCAATCAGAAAAAAAAGTGAAATGGTTTTGAGGTTACTTTTTAAAAAAATAAAACACACCAAAGGATAAGGAGGCCCTCTCGTTTTAGGAACACGATTGCTCAATATTTAACGATGCCGGGTCCCCGAGAGTGAGGCGAACAAGCGCGGCATCTCCCGGAGATTTAGAGCTTTCACCTCTTGTTTATATCCAAACATGCTTGGCCTGCTTTCTGTCCTGGTCTGAGGACAGTGATTCAGCCTTGGTTGTAAAACGCCCCTCATGAACCTCATCGGCATTGCTGTCCTCCGTAAAACACTCGACGGGGAAGTGCTGCTGATGAGTTCTGGTCGTTCTGGATCCTGAGCTCGTCCTCACCCATCAGGCCAAAGCGACTCATGGTGGTGCGAGCGGCCCGGAATCGAAATTCCTGGCGACTCAGCCCGCCTCCTCTTCCTCTTCCTCCTCCTCCTCCTCCTCCTCGTCTTCCTCCTCCTCCTCCAGAAAGCTGTCACAGGAGGGCTCGTCCGTTTCCTCAGCCGAGCTAAAGTCTGGAGATCCGAGCTGGCTGGCGTCCATGACGTCCGTTTGCGACTCCTCGCAGGAGTCCGGCAGCGGGTGGCGCAGCCTGAGGAGGTGAGTGATGGCCTCGTCCTCCGCCAGGCTGAGCTGGATGACGACCCGGCTCGGCGCCGCCGCCAGGTGGCCGGTGTGCATTCGCAAGGTGGGGCTGCCCAGGTCTCTGATGGGGTGCCGCCCGGAAGCGAACGGGTCGGCGCGGGTCGGCGGAGCCGGACGGGAGGACATGACGGGTGGCGGAGTGTTGAGCGTGAAGCAATTCAAGACCTGCAAATGAGCAGCTTTGATTAAAGCACCAATAGAAAGAAGGGAACCCTTCTTTCATACCCAATTTCCTGTTACTGCCACTGTACTCGTGTTGCCCCATAAAAGTTCAAGGATTTGAATGCGTTCACACACACAAAAAAAAAGCAATAATCTCAGCCTTTTTGATAATCCTGTACAGAAAAAAAAAGGGGGCCGCTGGTATTGTGTCCTGGCTGTAATAACGCGGCGGTCTGGATTTACTTGCAGCTCTGCGGTCAAGGTCTTAGCTGTGTCTGACAGGACTGAGCCCACTTCATTAAATGTCTGAGCCCCTCCAGGCTCAAAGACCCAGCTGGAGCGGGGAACCGTGGACCCCCTTCATAATCATCATCATCCGTTGCTTTCGCTTAATCTGGGTAAACTTTTGACCTCCAGCGTGCCAACATGAGGACACAGCAGCTGATTGGTTACAGTTGTTGCACCCCCTCCTACCCCCCAGTGTTCCTGCGTCCCTTGTTTTTGCATGGGGGGGGGAAAGGGGAAACAATGCAATATGCCATCATTAGGAAAGCGTAAAAAAAAAAAAATTAGCGTGTGATGAAACTTGGGTAAGTGGTTTTGATGGTTTGGGGCATTTGACCTTTGACCCCAATCGAGTCAAACTCGAGCTTGCTGTTGTTGGAATCGGGGGGTCGGGGGGCACAGAATCGCCTGCTTCATTTGGGACAAGCCAAGCCAGCCACTCATCTCACATTTCATATCATATTTCTGAAGCATTGGATATTGGAACTGTGTATTTAGTTGGAGTAACGCGGTGTGTGTGTGTGTGTGTGTGGGGGGGGGTATAGAATTAAGCCGCAACACTGCACACTCACGCTCCACTGGCTCACTGCGTTGGGGATCCGTCTCCCGCGGGCCATCGTGGGGTCAACGTAGAAGACCTCTGGTGGGATGAGGGGATGGACCGGAGAGGAGACGCCTGTCGCTGAAAATGGGTGATGCTTAGGGTCATAAAATGAGTAAAATTTTTAAAAAAAATGTTTTTTAAAAAGGACCCACCTGTTTGAGAGTTACAGTGATGGTTGGGGTTGGCAGCCATGTACAGAGGCAGGAAAGAGGGGTGGTGCAGGGTCCTGGTGGAGAAAGGGGGCACGGCCGCCCGGCCGGGCCTCTGTTTGAAAAGAAAAACCCCGGAGTCTGCCAGCCGAATATCAACGCCATGCCGAGACGGGATGACAGCAACATAGAACTCACGGGCGCAGCCTCGCCTCCGTCGCTCATGCTTCACTTTATTTTCCGTCCAGTGGAAGAAACTCCTCGTCATGCGTGCGCACGCCGCCGCGCTGGCGCCCTCTGCCGGTACAGGCGCCGCATAGTCACAATTATCAAAGCGCATTGAAAAAGTAAGTTGTTTTTTTTTTCTTTTTCAAAATAATTCAGCTGTGTCACGATAATTTAGTGTTTAATCTGTGAATGTAGGTCACCTGTCTCGTCGGACATCCGCCAGTGACGCGTCGGAAGTTGGCCAAAGTAGAAGCCGATTCAAGCGAGTGGACGCGACGCGGGCGGCCGCTTGTCACCAGTTCCGAGTTTCTCCCGGTGTGTTAAGCGCCGGCACGACAATCAGACCCAGGCTTTCCCCTCCACTTTGACCCCGATCCTGGTCCCATGTCGTCGTCGGCGGCGGCGGCAGCAGACATTTCTGACTCGGCGTGACCGGAAAACGCGCAGGTGTTGCTGATTAACGTCGAACAATGGCCGGCGGCGCGCTGGCCGAGCGGAAGCCATGACGGGGCGATAGAGGGCCGGCGGGCGCCCGACGCAGAGCCGCCGCGCTGGACCACGATGAGGGAATTTATTATGTCTGACTTTGGCTACTTTGGCTGTGTTCGAAATCACCCACTCACTCACTCCCCATCCACTAACATCCCGTATATGATGTAGTGCACTACATAGTGGACGACGTGACAGCGTTGCATTGTGGGATGCGGGAGCACAAAGTGGTGTACATCGCTTGTTCACTCGATTTTGCGGTGCATTGTGGGTATTGTGTCGTCCACTATATACTGGCTGCCTCCGAAAATTCCACTTCCACTCTAATGAGTATGCAAAAACAGTATGTGACATTTTTTTAGTGCGTCCAAAACATTAGTATGTACACAATGGTATGCACTATCCATACTCATGCCAGAGAAATATTAGTATGGATTGATGGACACGAGCTAAGCAGAAACTCCCCACAATGCAATGCGGCAATGTTTGGTAGCTAATTTAGATGGTCAAGAGCGGAGCGTTGCGCAGCTGCGCTGATGATAGGAGTGGTCACCATGGTATCAACCTTGGTAACAACGTTCCCTCCCAACGGCAGGAAGTGCCGTGTGCGCTCTGAGTAGTACGTCCAAATTAATGCATGCTACTGATATTTACTCAAAAGTGTGTGGAACTTAAGTATACTTTTGGAGTACATACTGTTTAGTTTGGCATTTCGGATGCAGCCAGTGGATGAAATCAGCTGCGGAGAAGAGTGCACTACATTCGTGATAGGGGGCGATTTCAAACGCAGCCTTTGTGCTCCCGTATCCCACAATGCAACACTGTCATGTAGCGCACTACATCATATACACGATGTAGTGGATAGGGAGAGAGTGAGTGGGTGATTTTGAACACAGCCAATATTTCTAAAGAGTTGAACTGTTACGGGGGAAAAAAACAAAACTGAGCAGCATTCCTTTGCAGGAAGTCGACCGGTGGGATTTCCTTTCAGTCACGACTGCCCCTCTGGACATGTTCAGCTCACACACACACACACCAAGCAGAACATTACCCCCGCTGCATGTTTACCATAGAACATAAAGCCCTGCAACAGATTGTCCCCTCAGGCGGAGTTTTATGTTTACCAAATCTTGTTTGGGAGGTGTTGACTTTTTAATAAGTAATTGGGAGTGCAATTTGTAATGCTGTTGAACTGTACTGGAGAGGTGTCCCTAGACTTTTGGCACTACCGCCAAATAGGAGTGGGATGACCAAAATATTAGGGACGCCTCAGTGTAACCCAGTGCAGTTCAACAGCGTCACAAAATTACAGCCCCAACAAAAATGTGTCAACACCTCAGATTTAATAAATTCACCATAAAATGCCTCCTGAAGGGAGAATTGCTTTATATTCTTGATCTGTGTATAATTATTTAAGATTAGGTTGCTTTAGAATATCCAGTTTCTATAGAACACAATTAGCAACTTTTTAACTTGAGCAGTCCAAATTAACTTTAAATGTGTGACAATTTCAGCAACGTAAAAATGCAACAGCTATACTTGGGTGTTTGCAGGGCGACGTCTGCGTCAGTGATGTTGCAGGTGTTCCAAATGGAAGAATCGTGTTGAAGTTCCGAGCACAGTAAGGCTACATGTTGGATCGGAGTGAACCCATATAGCCTCCACTCAAATCATGGTTTCTTTCATCAGTGTATAAAGTCTAAGACAACTTCCAGCATGTTTAAAGTTTTATTTCCAAATGAATATTTCCTTCACATTTGACAGCATCAACTCTGACTTCAAGATCCTTCAGGTCCTGTGAAAAGATGAGAATATTTAAAATGATTTTTTTTTTTTTAAACTAAAAAGGATTAATATTGCCACAATCAGCTTCTTACTGGAGGATCCGTGACGTGAGACTCTGACATAGCGAACAGGGGGGTGGAAGGAAGGTCTTTTGATAAGACTTTTAGCAGGTGCCACAGGGAACTCCATGGGGGTCTGTAGAGCTGTGGCACAGAGATGCAAGAGGGGAAATGCTCAAAATTTGAGCGATTTCAGGATCTGCATTTTGTGAGCGCCTACAGTACCTGTTGCATGAATAATGTTGCCAAAACCAGCAGTGTCGCACTCAAACTTGTGAGCCAAGAACAGGCGATGGAGCCCAGCCAGGGGATAGGAACACTGGATAGTCACTCTGTAAGACAACCGCCACTGTAAAACTGCAAGGGGGCAAATGTATGCGCTCAAGGTGCAGAGAAACCCACCTCCCAGTAGAGTTGTCAGAACTGGATTTTGTTTTGATCTTGTAGTGGATCTCATTTTGATAAGTCACATGTTCGTTGACGAGCTGAGGGCAAAGGAGTGAGTGGCGGTGAATTTTCATAAATTCAGTAGCCAAATTTATAGGATATTAAAGAAAGAAAAAACACCTTGATTTGGGAGCCGCAGTCGTTGACTGAAAAGGAGAAGAGCGCCTTGGTGGCATCGGCCTCTCTGGGTCCACAGTTCTTGTCCATCAGGTTGCTTCTAGAGAGGATTCCTCCACTCGGGATGGTCAAAGACAAGTCAGCCACCACAGTCATCCTCCCATCAGTCGAACACACTAGAGGAGAAGAGCGTTTTTACATGTCAGCGACACACAAGTATGCATCCACCCTCCCTCTGAGGACAGGCCTTACCAATGAGTTCAGTAGCAGTGAACGGGCAAGTCTTTACAGTGGAACTCTGGACCTTCGATGTTTCATTATCTCGCACGAGGATCTCAAAAGTGCCAGAGAATCCCTTCAGGGTGATGTCCTGGAACACACCCCTCAGTCATCCACCAATGTCTTCAATGCAAACCAAGAGCTGTTGCTTCCAATGACTCATCTGCATCATCTCACCTTGTATTCGTAGCCTGGAGTGAACAGCGGCACGTTGAGCAGAAGACTCCGGCTGTCGTTGCTCATGACGTAGCCGTGCAGGGATGCCAGGTGTGATGTCAGCCGGTCTGTGCCGACGCTGAGGTACCACAGGTGGTCGAAAGGCCGGTGGTCTAGTTTGAAGCTGATCCCGGACTCGGAACAGACGGCATCCAGGGCTGGAGGAGCTGCAGAGGACGACAATTAGGATCTCTGCTTGCTGCAGAAACAGGACTGACCAGGTCTAAAAACAGATGAGGGACTTACAGACTTCCGTTAATGCCATGAGAGATGTAAAGTGGTAATACAACTCATTCTCAGGCAGGACAGCCAGTGTGTACTTGATGTCCAACTGATGCTGCATGGCCGCATCTTCTTTGGAGTACTAGGATGGAACAGTCATGGTTTAATCCCTCAAGCATCAGATTTACATTTCATGCCAGTCCTTCAAAGATCTGTACCTGTCGGGTGACCACAGGGTCATCAAAAGGCACCCTGAGAGTGTAACCATGGGTGTTGTTGGGCTGAAGGACTTCAGCGATGGTGAGGCTGCTTGTGTTTGTAAACGGGAGGGTAAATTCTCGTCCATTCAGCAGGACGGACATCAACTCCACGTCTTCGGGGACGTTTCCAAGGTAGACCGTGAATGCATCGTCTTCAACAACAGTGTCTGAAACGGAAAGGAAGTTAATCCACCGTCACATGAACCTGCCAGAGTGGGTCACTGCTAGACTTACTGTTCTGAGTAAAAACGGGGCACGGCAGCAGAGGCGTGGCCAGTGTCCTGTGAAAGCGAAGCCTGGTGTCCATGTTATCCTCGTTCACCGAGATTTGCTCCAAGTAGAGACGGAAGACGTAGAATTCGTAGAGGTTGCCAGTCACAAAGCTCTATGAAAACGAGAAATGCATGTGTGCCCAAGTAATATTCAGACCATGAAGAGTAGCTTTACATTTGAGAAGCCTGGGAAGCTTCCAAGCTTGAGTCACATGTAAGAAGATGTGCGTCGGTTGTTTCCGTTTTGTT
>CAAKHG010027115.1:0-11301 GCA_901007715.1 Dactylopterus volitans | reverse complement strand
TGTGTGTGTGTGTGTGTGTGGGGAGGGTTAACGGATTGCCTTGCGCCAATGCAATCACGACTGTCGCCTTCCACTGAGCCCGCAGCGCTCACACTCTCCCTTCCTCACTCACTCTCTCTCTCTCTCTCCTTCACACACACACCTCTCTCTCTCTCTGTGTAATGAATGCGCACACACACACAATCTTCTTTCCCTCACTTCACAGCTCCCTCCCTCCCTCTCTCTCGCTCTCTCTCTCTCTCTCTCTCTCCTTTCTCAGTCGTCACTCCGTAACCACACGGACGCACTCCACTTTCTCTGTCCCGTTTTTTCTCCCCCCCCTCCTCTCCTCTCCCCTCCGTTGCGCGTCGCGCCGCGTCGCTCCGCCGGGCTCCTCGCACAAGCGTCCGCTCAGGTTTTCCAGCAGCGCGGGAGAGCGGACGGCGTCATGTCAGAGAGGCACCACGGAGGAAGGCAAGCGTGAGAGAGGGAATTAAGAGAGGAGGAGAGAAGCCGCTGAGGAGAGAGAGAGAGAGAGAGTGGGAGAGAAAGAGAGGGAGAGAGAGCGAGCGCCGTTGCGCAGAGGTTGGGAGGACAGTTTGATTCAGTGACTGTGGATTAAAGTGGCTGCCTGTCTGCGCTCAAGTGTCCCACTGAGGGTGAGTGTATCTGCGCTTCTAAGCCGCTGCTCTTACTGCGCCCGCAGGTATTTGCAGCTTTTGCTCCACTTTGCTGCGGCTGAAATTCCACTTTTTATTTATTTATTTGGGGGAAATTTTGGGGTTGATTTCGCAGCTTCGCGAAAACAGAAGGTGGTGGGGTTTTTTTTTGTTTTTTTACTGCGCTCTTTCGGCAGCGAGCGGAGCCGCGGGTTCAAACGGCGGGTTAAGCGGGATGAAGCGCGGCTCAGCTGCGCCCCCGACAAGTGGCCTTTTTTTTTTTTTTCCCCCCCTTTAACTAAAAGGGAGCTGTTGCGCGGTTGCCGTGTCTCCTCCCGCTCGCTGAACAACAACAACACCGGAGCCGCGCAGCCTGCGTTAATTAAAGCAGATCAGCCGGCGCGTCTCCGCCGACACTCCGCTCCGAGTGCGCTGACCCCGTTTGTGAGACTGAGTTATTTTAGTTCATCTGCATATGAAAGGACGTGCTTGCCTTTTTTTTTTTTTTCTCCCCTCCACACATAACTCTTTGTTAGATGATGCTCGGCGGTGATTACGTCAAGTGGATGCGGGCAAGTGTTGATCCGGATGCACAATCAGATGTTTTTTTTTAAAACCACCTGCAAGTGCGTAGAAGTTGGGAGCTGTGCTAATTAATAGTGCTCTGTGTGTGTGTGTGTGTGTGCGTGTGTGTGTGTGTGGCTTCAAGGACGAGTGTGTGTTTGGATGCAACAGATAGCGTCGTTATCAGCTCACGGGGTTCCGTGCCAATACAAAAAAAGTGCTCCAGAGTCTGCTGGCGGCTCGGGCGCAGTCTTGAGATCATAATTCCGTTTGTTTGCACACAAACGTGAGTCAGAAATATCATAAGAGGGCAGGGCCACGGCCGGCGGTGTGTGGCGGAGCGGGATTAGAGAGAACAATCTGAGGGGATATCAAAGAAGCTTGATGAAATCTGATTTTCTGAGAATCGCGGGATCACAGACGCAACCTTGCTCCCCCTCCGCTCCCTTCACCCCCGCCCCCTCTCCAGTCCTGCAGCAGCAGATGCTTATTTGGAAGGGGCCACAAAAAGGGGGGGGGGAATACGAGCGCAGCCGGCGTGAACTTCCACGTTTGATTGTCGCGTCCCGCGCGCAAGTCGTGGCGTCAAATCTCCTCAAATCTTCCACACAGGCGCAGTCGTATCGGGTTGCATGTGATGCATCGAGCGTCTGCGCGACCGGCGGTCCACATGGACGCGCATAATCCAGAGACGCCACTTCATGGATTTGTGGACCAATGTGCATTAATATTGCACCAGAAAATAATACAGATTACTCACCGTCCTTTGTGTGTGTGTGTGTGTTTGTGTGCGGGTTAGTGCTTTATCTTAGTACAGCTGAAGAGATGTCATGAATTTTAGCGCAAGGTTTTTAAAGTCAGTCCCATCTTTACCTACAGATAATTCAAAAAAAAAAAAAATGCCATCAACTGTATTCAGCATATTTAATGTAACTCCCTTCAGTGTCACAGCAGTCGGTCAAGCTGAAAAATAAAATAAAAACCACCTGCTTTGGAATAATCAAATTAAGCTACCGAGGCGTCCACTTCCAGGGGAGAAAGAGGGGCTGGACCCCGTCTGAGCACACAGAGGCTACTGTGCAGAAAATGAGAATTCAGGGCATGCAGCCACCCGCCACTCAGATATTATAACTGCATTAGAGGGGATAAACCAAGAGACACGCGATATATTTGTGGTCCACTAAGTGGTGCCGGCGACGCCGCCCGCTGAAGGTGCAGCTCATGAACAAAAAAAGGCAAGCGGTGCCCGGGCACGGAGAGCTGCGATACAGTTACCGGAGTTCCTTTTAATAATCCGAGCATGTCTTATGTGAGTGTGACTTTGGCGATGGAGGAGTTTCTTTTTTTATGGTTTCATTCATAGCACATTTTCCTGGCTTCTTGCGCAGCAGACGCGTCGAGGCAGATGGCGCTTGTCACTCGAAGTTACTTTAAGAAGTTTGAGATTTGTTTTTTTTTGTTTTGTTTTTTTTAACTCCTGGAGAGAAAGTAACCATGTGGATTTAATATACGGCTAATTTATCCGGATAACGCCTCTGTCAGGAAGTTGTAAAGACTCTTTCGGAGAGCTAGCGAGCTAGCAGCTGCCGAGGTACCGCTGTTCCGGCTGTTGTGCAGACAGGAAGAACGACATTAGTGCGGCACTGATTTCACTGTCGGTTGCAGAAACTTTCTACTTCCCAGCGGTTTGGTGCGTTTAGGGGCGTGGCGTCGGCGCCGTGTGGACGTCAGCGTTAGGGGTTCGTACCTCGTGGACGAAGGTGGACGTTTACGTCACGGCAGGAATCGGCCCGACAAATGTTGCACACTTGCAAGCGCTGCCCCCATCCAGAGTCGTCCATTTACGCATGTTTGAATCAACTCTTGGTTAAAATTGGCTGACTGAGTTTAAAAACTGAGCATCTGAGCACCTTCAATCCCTTAAAAAACCGCTATGAAATTAAAACGCTGCTTGCAAGGTGCCTTAAGAGCTGTTCTTGAACCATTTGGAATACATTATGCATTGTTTTGTTCCCCTCGTAAGATTACACTCCTTAATTTAAAAAAAAATTATATATATATATATATATATATATATATATATAGTACCACCAGTCAAAATCAGTTGTGTTGGTCTAATGAGATGAAGTAAAGCACATCCGAGTACGAGGAAGTTGAACATTTTCTGCGCATTTGTGATTTGACTGACTGAAAAACACAATCAGACCACTAAATTTTGCATCATTGAATTTAAATTTTGGAACAAAGTCGCAGAAAAATTTAATGCGTTGCACATTTTTTTCGTGCCTAGACACTCTCCAAAACAAAAAAAAACAAAAAAAAAAAAGCCATTTGGGGTCTCCAGGGACCCCTGCTTCATAGTAACTGAAGCATAAATAAATTAAAATGCTTTTTCCCCAGACAGCCCGCAGGCGTGCCGCTGACCACTAAAGGGTTAATATATATGGCTCTGCAGTCAAGGTGGATCGCTGAGCGAGGCCATCGCATAACTCGCTCGTGCCAAAAATATATATTACTTCTTGGTTACAGCAAACACGACCGCTTCAGCGCCTTGCTAGAAGCTCATGTCACCAAGTGTCGGTCATTAAACATCGATTTCAAATTTTTCCGACATAATCAAGCAAATCCGAAGGAAACGTGGAAAAAAAAGCAGAATATGCTGTTCCAGGCACAGCGAGACCACAATCAACCTGCTCCTCATCCCTGATCCTCTCACAATGTCCATGTAAATTTAATGGAAAAGGCTGAGTGGTTGGAGGTAAATTAAAGCACATGTCCACTAAGCTGTCATCATATCCCTGCATCCGCTGCACTGTTAGGGAGAGCTGTTATTTATTGATAGCCTTTCCCGTAAGCAGAACTATGGCGATCAGTCATCCAGATATGCCACCTATCACCGCCTTTGGAAGTAAGTGTCCATCAAGAGCCTTGGGCTTAAATAGAATCAATACTTGAGATTATTCCGAGTCTCCAGACTCTCTTTACCTTGGGCTCTTCAATCTCCGCCGACCCCCCCACTCAATGCACTCATTTTGACATCATTCCACTCCAAATGAGGTGTGTCCAAGTGTGCCTATATGGATGCATGTGTGCGTGTGCCGCCGAGCGCATGAGAGTGCGTCTGTAGCACAGCCAGATTTAATAAGCCAACTGTCAGAAAGTAGCCCTGCATCGTTTAAGGCACCTGAATGCTAAACAGCCAGTGGATCTGGCTGCTCCGTTCGCGGTCTCCCGGCCAGCCTCAGATTTAACCGTTGTGCGTGCGCAGGTTCGCTGTCTGCCGGCGGCAGATTCTCCTACAGCGGGCTACGCTCAGCCGAGACCCCCGCAGACCTCTAAGACAAGGCTCCCAACCCCCCGCCAACCCCCACCGGCTCTCAGACAATCACCAGCACGAGTCCAGCAAAAGTCAAGCAGTGATGGATGACTCTCAATCTGCGGGAGATATTGCGTGCACTTTGTTCCGAATGATGGGCAACTCCTTTTCACTCCACTTAGCAATTATTTATATAGATTTGTCTCTCTTCATTTGTCAGCCTTTTTTTGGACGTGGAGTTTGCTCCTCTCTGTGGTGGAAATACCCGGCAGAGGTGAAATCTCACAGTCTCTGCAGCCTACTGATGCCGAGGCTTTTTCTGGAAAGCAGACGAATATAACCCTCCCTGTGGTATACCCGTGTTGTTTGAAGTGTTGGAAACGGCAGCAGGAAGGATGCAGTTACCTAAAGATGTAGTATTTTATGGCGAGGACGCGACTGTGTGGCCTGCGAATGGGCGAAACTGCTAGCTAAGTGCCGCGAGATGAAAGGTGAGGCTGGTCCTCCGAGACGGGAGGTGGGAGGGTGGGGGGGGCGGCGGCGGCGGGGCTCGTCTGTTGGAGCGTTGAACCGGGAATTGGAAGGTTGCTGGTTTGATCCCCACCTCTGCGAGAGACCGTGTTGAGGCGTCCTTGAGGAAGCCCCTGCATCCCTAATTGCTCCCAATGAGCAGGTTGGCACCATGGATGGAAGCCTCCTCATTCAGTGTGTGAATGTGTGTGTGCGTGTGTGAACGAGGCAACAGCGGAGGAAGAGCGCCGCGGTACAAACGCAGCCCCATTTGTGCCGAGTTGAAATATTGATTGTCATTCACATCTGACCCCCTTTTTTTTTTTTGGTGGCTGCTTTATTATCCGTCCTTACAATCCCAAATTAAATCCATTCTCATTCGCAACCGTCCGCTTTGATGGCGCTTTCAGAGAACTCCAAAGTGAGGTCACTTCATTGTCTCGCCCCCCTTTCTTTTCTTCCTTTTTTGTGTACTTTATTTATGAACTTTCCTTCACACAGTGTAAATCCACCAGAGGGAAGTCTTAATATAGTCCAAAGAGACCCTACAGCCCTTTTGTGCTTTTTGAATACAGTACATTTGGGCCATTCCTTTGAGAAAAAATCCACGACAGATTCCCCGCCAACAGCGGGAGGAGCAACCGTAGTCATAAACCACCACTGGAGGACATGCACATTCAGGCACACAAGCACCAGTGGATGATGAAGGGCGCCTCTTTGCCAGTGTGTTAACTCTTCTATTTATAAAGTTGTTCTTTGTTGTGTTTCCCAGCCTGGAAAGCGCTTCATAACACATTTTCAATGCCAGCCAGTTGAAGAAAAAAAACAACAACAAAAAACCCGGTAATTAGCAGGTTATGTGTGTAATACCCATCCTGTGGCATTACTTTCCATCTGACACATATTTAATCATCAGGATCCATCAAAAACAATAACCCCGTTCTCTGCCGGTTAGACCTGACTCTATAACCTTAAACATAACCTCGCCGGCCCCCAATGGCAACATGGGAAAGATTTTCTGTCACACAGGTGAATGACTATTAGTTTACGAACCCTAGAGGAAGGGAGGGATTGTAATGGTTTCTAGAGAGGGTGCCAGGAGGTTTTTCATTATAGGGGCCGAGCAGCGCTGTAGCACTCCTGCAGAAAAAGTAGGAGGAGAAAAATACACCAATCAGCCATAACATTATGACCACCTGCCCAATATTGTGTAAGTCCCCCTTTTTTTCCCCCACCAAAACGGGACTCCTCTAGACCTCTGGAGGTGTTGCTGTGGTGTCTGGAACCAAGATGTCAGCAGCAGATCCTTTAAGTCCTGGAAGTTGTGAGGTGGAGCCTCCATGGATCGGACTTGTTGGTCCAGCACATGCCACAGACGCTGGATCGGATTGAGATCTGGGGAACCTGGAGGCCGAGTCAACACCTTGAACTGGTTGCTGTGTTCCTCAAACGTTCCTGAAGCATTGTTGCTTTGTGGCAGGGAGCATTATCCTGCTGGAAGAGGCCACTGCCATCAGGGAATACCGTTTCCATGGAAGGGGGGACATGGTCTGCAACAATGCTTAGGTAGCTGCTACGTGTCAAAGGAACATCCACATGGATGGCAGGACCCAAGGTTCCCCAGCAGAATGTTGCCCAAAGCATCACACTGCCTCCTGGTGAGCAAGGCACACACACACTCGGCCATCTACCAGGAAGAAAACCTGACTGGTCAGACGAGGCCACCCTCTTCCAGTGCTCTGCGGTGCACTGCTGGTGCTTTCAGCAGTGGGCAGGGCTCAGCATTTTCCTTCCTTGGACCACTTTTGATCGGTCCTGACCACTGCAGACCAGCAACACCCCATGAAAGCTGCAGTTCTGGAGATGTTCTGACCCAGTCGTTTGGACATCAGATCCTCACACTCACTCATTTTTCCCGCTTCTAACACATCAACTTTGAGGACAAAACATTCACCTGCTGCCTGATATGTCCCGCCCACTGACAGGCGCCATGGCAACCATATAATCACCGTTATTCACTTCACCTGTCAGTGGTCATAATGTTATGGCTGATTGGTGCGCAAAAAACCAAAGTCTATATTCTAAATTCTATAATAAGGCCGTACCGTCATGCTTCGTGTTGCAGGTTCTTACGTCTGCGGCCCGAGTGGAGAGTGGACACATCCGGAGTCAGGAGCCCAGCTGCCCTCCTGCGAGCCAGGTGGGACATCACCCCCGAGTCAAATCAGGAAAAAACCGTTTGCTTCTCAAATCTAAACCTCCCTCCGCCTCCGCCCAGCCTGCGGTCAGCCGGCGCGTCTCCTCCCCACACAGGTGAAGCGGATCGTGGGCGGTCGCAGCGCCGAGCCGGGCCTGTTCCCATGGCAGGTCCTGCTGAGCGTGGAGGACCTGTCCCGCGTCCCCGAGGACCACTGGTTCGGCTCGGGCGCCCTGCTGTCTGAGTCCTGGGTCCTCACGGCCGCCCACGTCCTGCGGTCGCAGCGGCGGGACCCCAGCGTCGTCCCCGTGGCCCCCGAGCACGTCAAGGTTCGGCTCCGCCCCACAACTCCGACCGCTCTGGTTCCTAAAGGGCACGTCCACTTTTTCCAAGAAAACTTGCAAGTGAAAACAGTTCCCGTGTCCCAGGTGTTCCTCGGCCTCCACAACGCTCGGGACAAACGCCTGGCCACCAACCGCTCGGTGGAGCAGATCTTCCTCCACCCGCAGTTCCAGCCCAACAACTACAACAACGACATCGCCGTGGTGAAGCTGCGCGAGAGGGTGGAGTTCAACGCCGTCATCCGGCCCATCTGCCTGCCGCCGCCGCTCAGACAGGTGGGACAGTTCCGTAGTCGGTTTCCGACATCGAGCGTTCCAAAAATGACCACGCGAGCGGCCTCTCGATGTGACGAGCAGTGACCTTTTTGACCTCTGTGCCGCGCAGGAAGACGCCCCGACACCTCTACCCAACTCCCTGGGCGTCGTCGCCGGCTGGGGCATCTCCAACCCCAACGCCTCCTCCTCTTCCGCCTCCGGCGACCCCTCCACCCTGACCTCTGACCCGGCGGTGGCGGCCGACCTGGGGATGACCTCGGACCTCCTGCAGTACGTCAAGCTGCCGGTGGTGCCTCAGGACGAGTGCCAGGCCAGCTACGCCTCTCGCTCCGTCAGCTACAACATCACCGAGAACATGTTCTGCGCCGGGTTCTATGAGGGCGGGAGGGACACCTGCCTGGGGGACAGCGGGGGCGCGTTTCTGATGGAGGACCGGGTCAGCCGGAGGTGGGTGGTGTTCGGCTTGGTGTCGTGGGGCGGGCCAGAGGAGTGCGGGAGTCAGAGGGTGTATGGAGTCTACACGCGGGTGGTTAAATATGTGGAGTGGATAGAGAACCACATTCACGGTGCCTCCTAGTGCCCCCTGGTGGTGAGACGTCAGAACATCCCCGAATCAAACAGTCGGCGCGCAGGTTTGAGGTAAGAAAAAGGGGGCGGAGTCAGAAATCCTCCATCTCCCCTCAGTCGGATCTAAACACACACATCATCATCATCAACAAACGCCCACAAGTCCACGTAGAACTCAGAGAACGAGGCCCTAGAACCCAGGCGTCGACACCCATGGCTACATCGCTAATTGCTAATAGCTACACCAGACGGCCGTTAAAGGGAGAAGTCGGCACTTTCCCTGTCGACAGCTGAAGCGACGGGTTCCTCAGCGTGCGACTGAGAAATGGCTGCTGAGCCCGTTGCCCCGGTGACACCGGTGACATCACTGGTGTTCCGGGAGAACTACAGGATGGATTGGAGACCTGTGAACTACACGGTTTACATCTGGAAAAAAAAAAGAAGCTTTAAACATATACAACATAACGACATATTCAGTACTGCAAAGTAGAATGTAATAACTGCAGTCAAATATTAGTAATATGAAAATATTCCAAAAAAATGCTGCAATTAATGGGCAAATATCACTGAAAGAACCCCATATTTTTGCATCAAAGCGTTTTATTAATACTCTGCTGTGATTGGCTGTTCCTAATTCATATTCAGCAGGACACTTATAGTGTATACGCACAGATATATTTGACAGTGATTATTATTCTTCACCTCGGTTCAAATGCCAGTTTGAATCAACCAATGAGATTCCTTTGGTTCCTAAAGAGATTATTATGTTTTATCTCAGTAATTCCACCAAAGAACCCTCACACACACTCCGTTTTATATTCTTTTTTTACACTAAAATGTAGTTTGTGTGCAGCTTGTCGAACGTTCACTGCTCAGATTTGTACGAAGCTGCGACCTGTAACGAGCCCCCGCAGCCACCGGGGGGCTTCTTTTTTTCAAAGAAAAAAAAAAAAACAACGTTTACTAGCATGTAACCAGCCGAAAGCAACTGTGGCGTGGAAGAAGCTGTCAAAGCGGCGTCACCGCGTATATTCGACGACACGTCGCGTCGGCGAATGTGTCAGCATGTACTTTTACACTCGCATGTACGAATCACGTCAGACATTAAAAAAAAAAAAAAAAAGAAGCTGAAATTAACGCGCCTCATTTTGTGTTTTATATGGACTGTACATTATTTGGCGTGTTTTCCTTGCCGCCATCTGTTTGCTGTCCTGTCGTCTTCTTCTTCTCTGCTTCTACAAGTCTAACCTCCGTCCCACATCACCACACCCGGTGACGGGAATAAACTCAATAGACATCGTTCTCAGGGGGGAAAAAGGCGAGCCAGGAGCGCCGCCGCCGCCAAACCGGCGGCGTCACCTGCTCCCCGCGCCCTCAGCTCGCGGTGGCGTTCAGGTCCTGTCTGTCCATGGTGTCTCTAATCCAGCCCAGGAAGTTGCCCAGCCGGGTGTAGACGCCGTATTTCCCGACGGCGGCGCACTTCTCCCCCCAGCTGACCACGCCGGTCAGGAACCAGACCCCCCTGTAGTTGACCACGAACGGGCCGCCGCTGTCGCCGCTGCAGGCGTCCCGGCTGGCCTGCAGGTATCCTGCGCAGAACATGTTGTCTGTGATCACCTGCAGCAGCGAAACACACCAGCAGATCAGACGCCGCGAGCACAGGCAGAAGGTGGAGCTGGATGTAACAATGTATAAAACCATAGACGCTACATAACCACAGCCTGTATATAACCATAAACATTACATAACCACAGCCTGTATATAACCATAAACATTACATAACCACAGCCTGTATATAACCATAGATGCTACATAACCACAGACTGTATATAACCATAAACATTACATAACCACAGTCTGTATATAATCATAAATGCTACATAACCACAGCCTGTATATAACCAGAGACGCTACATAACCACAGCCTGTATATAACCACAGCCTGCATATAACCATAGATGCTACATAACCACAGCCTGTATATAACCATAGCTTGTATATAACCACCAATGCTACACAACCATGGATTGTATGTAGCTGCAGAGTGTAAACAAAACCTTAGACGATAACATATAACAAGAAACTTCATATAACCTGGTTATATACAGACTATGGTTATGTACAGTCTCTGGTTTCTGCTCACTGAGGCAGGCTCCTCCTTTAATTTGTCACCCGTGTGTCACCTGTATGTCACCCATGTGTCACCCATGTGTCACCCGTGTGTCACCTGTATGTCACCCATGTGTCACCTGTATGTCACCCGTGTGTCACCCGTGTGTCACCTGTATGTCACCCATGTGTCACCCGTGTGTCACCCGTATATCACCCGTGTGTCACCCATGTGTCACCCGTGTGTCACCCGTGTGTCACCCATATATCACCCATATATCACCCGTGTGTCCCTGAGCTGCTGCTCACCTGCTCTGTGGTCTTGGTGCAGTCCCGGTTGTTGACCACCGGGAGCGCCACCTTCCTCAAGAAGCGGGACGAGCGGCCCAGGTACTGCGTGGCCCCCCAGCCCGTCACCCGGCCGTAGTTGTTCTCCTGACAAACACACACACACACAGTCACTGGAGCCAAACACTCACACCACAGCGACTGCTTTTCCAGGGATTATTACTATTATTATCAGTATTTCTTACGCGCAGCAGGTATTTGGACAGGTGGGCGTCGGGCAGGCAGGCGGGGACGGCGGTGGGGCCCCGGAGGACCGGCGAGGCCAGGAGGAGGAGGGCGATGTCGCTGTCGAAGGTGTAGGGGTGGAAGTGCGGATGGACCAGAACCTCCTGGATCTTTATCAGCTGCTCACCTGGATCATCACGCTGCTTATCATAGTCACCTGCACACACACACACACACACGCACACGTGTTTACTTCACATGGTGGGAGGC
>CAAKHG010027111.1:9273-50340 GCA_901007715.1 Dactylopterus volitans | reverse complement strand
CAAGGCAGGCTTTGTGGGGGTCTGGGGAGGTGGAGGGGTGGCGGCTGCTTCCCGCTTCACTATTTACACACACACAAAACCAGATAGGATTAAATGCCGGTGCAGAAAAAAAAACAAAAAAAAAAACGTTGGTTTGCCCAAATATTTAAGTAGCGGAAGAAGAAATATTATCTGAGGAAGATGGAAGCAGCTACCGTTCTCTTTGCTCTTGGCTCGCTCTCGGCTGCCTCGCTCTCGGCTGCCTCGCTCTCGGCTGCCTCGCTCTCGGCTGCCTCGCTCTCGGCTGCCTCGCTCTCGGCTGCCTCGCTCTCGGTCCTCGGCCACGTTGGCCACTCTGCGGACCTGATCGCCGGATCCCCGGTGCTCCCTCTCGCGGCTGCGCTCCTCCTTCTCCCGGCTGAAGCTGCGCTTGGTGACCTGCAGGCGATTTCTGTCGCGGTCGTCGCGCCGGTCGAAGCCGCGGTCGAAGTGGTCGCCGCGCTCTCGACTCGAGCTGCTCCTGCGGCACAGAGGAAGGGCAGAGGTCAGGGGGGGGCACAATAACAACGCCTCAATGTGTATAAAGTGTGTTAACACCAAAATCGCGCAGTGTTCGGGGCGATGTCTGCTGCTCACCTCTGGGGGACTCGTCGGTCCGAGTCCAGTGACGAGCCAGAGGAGGACGAAGGCTGCTGCAACGCCGAAAACCTGTTGAGAGTGCTGGCGGCGGGACGGCCGCCTGACTCTGGACCTGCAGACACAAAAACACACAGGTTTTGGTGATAAATATGCAAAACTAGGTATTTAATGGACCTTTTTGATGGGTTTTATTCCATGTCAGTATCGCTGCCGTTTTCATACATTCAGCCGGGGAAATTTTACCAGAGTCTGCAGGTTTGGCGCTGCTGCCGCCACTGCTGCCTTTCCCCCAGCTGCCCCACGTGCCTTTACCTCCAGGGGCAAGCAACTGATTGTTGAAGTCAAGAACGGGAGTCTGAAAAGACAATGGAGTTGATTAGAACCTGCTTCCTGTTAATGCTACAATCAGGAAACACGAACGGAAGAGTCTCGTTCTGTTTCATTTAAAGGGTGCTGCTGCATGTGTAAGAACCAGTGCTTAGATTAAAAAAAAATATTACCAGATTAATCACTTTTATTCTTCACACTGAAGCTTATAATAATGTTTAAATGTTTAAATTTGAATAATTTCTCGTCAGTTGTCCTCTACTCTGTTGATTGGTCAGCAGTTTTTAGCCAGCCAATCAGCCGCAGTGTTACTGATCTCCTCAATTACATTTTCGGTTATTGGTCCACGAGTACCGCGGTCCTGTGATGGAGTCTGTCATGGCCCCGTAGAGGTGATGTGTCAATGAAAAATTAGTTCTTCGGTGGTTAAATACGGGTTTGCAGACGGAAGGTTACTTCAGTTTCCTCCAAAGATCGGGCAACTTTTGAAAGTTAAACTCTCCGCCTAAACCTCCAACCTCGTCCTTATCCATCACCAGCCAGAACGCTTTGGTGTGGCTCATGTCTTCATAGCTCACAGCTTTCTTCTTCTATTGTTTTTTTTTTTCTTCTTTTGGCCGTTGTCCATCACGGGTCACAGGAAGTAAATTAAGCGCAGCTGCATCCTCTATCTCCTTACCATTCTTTTTTTTCCAGCAGCGTGAATTTTTTTTTTTTTTTAAACGTGTTAAAAATTTAACATGTGAATGCAAAAACTAACACGTACATTTTGACAGCGCTAGCAAGAACTGCCCAACTGTTGAACTGAGTCATACTATCAGGCGTAATAGGGACACTGGCACCAAGCTTTTGTGAGGCTGAGTCCACTGATCCTTAAACTAAAACACTAACAGCCCTGCAAGGACGCACAAACTTTGACCAAACTGCCATAATTTAGAGAGCCAGTTTATTGAGATCTCAAACCAATCCCTTCCTGCTGTCGCAGCCTCGACAAAAGTATTTTACTGGTGGAAAAAAATGAGTTTAATTTTTTTGGGATTCTCAAGTAGTCGGGGGAAAGATATTTTTGTCTCAGTTAGTGCATTTTTATTCATCGAAAATGTGTCTCCTAAACACGGCAGCAGTGATTTTCGTCATTTTTTTCCCCAGTAGACCGGTTAAAAATATTATGAGGGAGTAGCAGACAAAAAAAGAGTTATTAAATTAGGCTTTGAGGTTTAAATGTGAGGTGTAAGATCCATATGCCATGAAAGAGTCATCGCAGCAGACCGATTGTGTGTAACGACAAACTGTGACGCCAGTCCTACCTTTGTGATTTTGCTAAGGCGTGAGGTGTCAATAGGTCGGTTCTTGGAGATGGGCACCGTGTTCCAGCCCTCATCTTGGGGGGGAGCGCCGCGACCTGGGGTATGAGGGCCCCCGCGCCCGCCCGGCCCTCCTCCACCCATCCTGCTTCCTGGACCGCCACTGGACTCCTTCTTCGAGATGAGGGCTTGCTGCACCTTCATCTGCTCCCTGTGCTCTTCCAGCTCGGCCTCTTTGTGGATCTGGTCGATGGTCTTGGGCCCCTGGTCACCTCGCCTGGGTACCCAGTTATTCTGGGATGGGGAGAATTGGTCCGCGATGACAAAACAATACACAGTCCCATTTTTTGACACAGTTTGCCTTCACAGTGAGCGGTGAACGTTAAACAAATTATGTTCTTGATTTTACTGGATAATATTTGGAGTCAGTTCTGATTCAGAGAGAACGAAGAAAATAAATCTTGCAAATAAAGCCTGACAATCTGGACGCCAAGTTGCACCAAGGTTAAGTTTGCTTAATAAGACAAAAGACAATTGCTACAGCCTGGACTAGACATGAAAGTGATAAAGACTAGAACATTCTGGTGAGTCTAAGATCTCCTCTAAGCCTTATCCAAGAGAAGACGTAACAAAGGATGTGTGTTGTTGTTAAACTGGGCTGAAGTGCTAACTCGGAGCAGCTACTTTTGGCGTCTAAAACACTGAGGAGTGCAGGTTTTTGTAGCACTGCGTGGGCAGGACTGGGAGCCTAACTACAGGACTGCAGCATTCCTCCAGAAAACTAAGCAGCAACACAACTAGAATAAACTGGTTTTGGCCCTAAAATATCATGTTAATGTGACACAATGAACATGCTCTCGGGAGAGATGGTGGAGTTTGATGTCTCAGCTTATGGCACATAACAGCTCGTTGTTTGGGAGCTACCCTGCGTTAAAGAGCTGAGGGGAACCTTTCTTTCTTTTTTAGCCCATCTTGGAACGGCGTGACCAATGGTCTCGCACTACGTCCATCAATGAGGAGTGTGAAAACAAATGGCCTCTACGCTCCCATTTCAAGGTGGGTTTAGAGAGCTTTACTGCCTACATGGGGAAGCCAAAACAATAGCAAAGTGTCTCGCTGGCGAGGAAAGAATGCCAAGAGCGAGAAGAGGAGATTCAAGTTTAGGCAGATTGTTCTGGGCGTAGTCTGAAACAGATTCCGTCACACAACAAAGAACATGCATTCAAAAATACGAAGAAGCATGAATACAAGATGTAAAAAATCATATGCATCCGTTTGAAAAAAACCAAAACAAAACTTGAATTACTAAAGCCCTGGAGAACTGATTGTGGATATCAGCGTCAGGCGTTTGGCGACGAGGTTTGGCAGTGACGGCCGTCTGGTTGCTCTGGGCAACCAGCTTTGGACCGCTATCAAGCATTTCATGTGGTCTGGTTGGCTGCGCATGCAAACACTTTCCTGTGGTTGTAAGAGAAAGCTTAAACTCTGCGTGTTGTTCATGCGCTGTGGCGCGCCGCGAGCGCGAGGCGGTGTGGGATTTACCCGCCGGAGGTCCAACACGTCCTGCAGCATGAAGCGGATCCTGGAGGTGGTCTTCCTTTCCTTTATTATCTTCTCCATCTGATTGAAGTACTGGTCCATGCGAGGCTGAGGACGAGCACAGACGCTGATGAGTGAGCTTTTCTGGGGCTCGGGGCTACACCTTCAACTGTGTGCTACGAGTGTAATGAGTGTGTGCTGCACCTTGGCCTTCTCAAAGTCGAGGTCCTTGCCAATGGTGGACAGAAGTCTACACAGGCACTCCAGGGACTCTTCGTCGTGGTTCTTGAGCAGCTTAACGATGCAGTCGTGCATGATGACCTCGGTGAGCATCTTGAGCTTGAACAGCTCGCCGATGAATTTGATGTTGCCGAGCGAGCGCCTCCTGGCCTTGTCTTTAGCGTCCTCCAGCTCATCGATGAGCCGCTGCTTCTCCTCCTCCTGTTGGGGGAAGTGAACACAAGAGGAAGGCCGGTCAGCTTAGAGCAGATATATGCTGTGACGGGACATATTATTTACAAAAATCCTCTCACAGCGCCTCCCGGGCATCGGCGTCTCCTCACATCCCACCACACACACGCCAAAGTCTGATCTTGAACATGACTTCTTCGACCCAAATGCGCATTATTTGATCTGCTAGTAGCGTACCCCTGCCGCGGCCTCCAGCTCTTTCTGCTTCTTCTCGAAGATCTCGTCGTCGTCCTTATCCTTCTCAAACTCCTTTTGGCATCGATTTAGCAGCAGCTTTCGGAAATTCACAAAGACCCCGGGCTTGTCTGGGGCTTGGACTCTAAGCTGAAAAAGGGCAAGGAAAATGTATATGAGCAGACGGCAGGAAGAGACGGGAGGAGAGGGTTTTTTTTTTTTAAATGTCGGCGGTTCCTCAGTCCCTCGATACCATCAGTGAGATCAGTGGCCCAGACACGCGGCTCTTATTTTAAGTCATCATTGGAGCCCGTTTTCTACCCAAAGTGACAAACCCGGCCTTTCAGCTGGGAAATACGGCGCGCCTCAAATGACTTACAAGTTAATCAAAGACACAAAGCTTCCACTTTGTGTTTCATCATTAAACTATTCCCCTCATTTAAAAAACAACCGAGTCAAAAAAGGGTTGGATACTGACATTGAAAAAAAAAATCATTTATATGCCTTAACTGCCGTCTCATGACCGTTATGTTCCAGCGTGTCGCCGTCTTCTCCTTTAGTTCACGATGCTGGCAGTTTATCTGGCACCGATCTCGGTGCAATGGTTCATCGGACCAATTTTTTTTTTTTTTTATCAATTACCCCGATTTTATTAGCCGGCGAAGGGCCCCAGGCTTGACTGAATGTTACAGTGCTGAAAATCAATCAGTTCAACAGCAACACGCAGGGCAACTGACCATCGGTTCCTGTGAACTAATGTGGCTCCGATGGCGTTCATTAAAAAAAAAAAAAACTCAGGGGCATTAATACACTTTAGTGTGTAGTTGTGAGAATAAATGGGATTTGACTTCTCTGACACAGAAAAGAAATTTCAATTAACATACTATTCAGAAAGACCACTTATGTAACCAAAAGTAATTATTGTCCTGTGGAGTAAGAAAAATATACAGTAGTTTACATATTTAGTTTGACATTTAACAAATGGCATCATCAACAGAAGCTCAGATGATAAATCTTTTTTTTTTTTTTCTAAACCAAATTTACAAACAGTTGCGGTTTAAAGAGCATTCACACAGCAGCTGCTGACATTTCCACAGATCTGGACTCCCAGTTTGCTCTGAACCAAGGCTCTCCTGCGTTAACGTCTGTTCTGCACATACAGTGTATAGCTCATGGTGTGTGGCACCACTTACCCCAGAAAGGCAGCGGCACATGTTGGCATAGGCCACCGAAAAGTCTGGCTCGGAGATGGCCTTTTCGAAGGTGAGGTCTATGACTCCTTTCAACCGCTCCTCAGTGTCAATAGTCAGTTCCGTCACCTGTTTCATCAGCTGCTGGAACTTTTGAGGCGTCAGTTTGTTGAGGATGCTGCGGACCCGCTTGAACAGGTCCTGAGTCTTGAATTGCTCCGAAGCGTTCTCCTCCACCTCCTCCGTGGCGCGGCGGGTGGGCTTCTTCGCGGAGGGCTTCCACGCCTTCTCCGCCTTGTTCAGCTGCACGTCGTCGGTGAGCGACATGCTGGTGATGATTTTCCTCGGCTCTTTCCTCTGGATCTGCTGGGAGCGGCGGGGGCCGCCCATGCCTATGCCCATGCCGGGAGGCTGAGGCAATCACAGGACAAAAAGAATTTCAGCCATTTCCTGGTCTCGCGACCTTCCAAGTGCCAGAGGACAAGATCATGCTGGACAAACTCACCGGTCCTCGGCTTCCTCCTCCCATGCCAGGCCTGCCGAGGTTGGCGAAGGAGGGTGTGAAATCAGGGCCACAGTTCATCCCTGGCAGTCGACTGGGGTCAAGCTGACGAAGAGGGGTCTTATTGGCCTGGACGGAGACATGAAAAGAAAACTTAAAAAGTCAGCAAAACAAATGGGACTCTTCAAGATGTTTTATGATGTTTTTCTATATTTCCAGTAACAAGCACCTCGGTTGAATCATTTTAATTAATGTCTCCATGGAATGCAAGTGCTGCCAGCGATAAATCACACTGACTCGCGGGACGGCTTTTCTCATTTTAACCAGGAGAATTAAAAACAAATTAGCTACATGACAGAAATTACTTGACACCATCTCATTTCTCAAGTTTCTACTTCATGGATTCCTGTCCTCGCGGCCTCCTTCCTCCCAGCGGAGACGTCAGCCAAGTCACGGCAGCATGTATTTGATAAAATGAGATGCCCATGCTTCGGGGCTGCCATTTTAAAACGGCGTCAATGACATATGGAGCGTGTCAGCGCCGCATCATGTGCCCATTGATTGGTTACAGGCTGCGTAAATCGGTAAATCTCCATGTCTCCGATCTCTGTCGGATGAGCTTAACAGAGCCCATGACATCTTATTTGTTGCCGCAGTTCAATCCACAACAAGGAGGGCCGGCGTCTTAGCAGGCATGATAAACGGTGTGGGACTGAAGGTCTGACTGCGCATTAAATCATCATTAAAAGCTAATAATAAGCTGTGTGTGAGCCGCCGCCACCGAACGGACAGAGAAGGCAGGAAATAGAGAAAAGAGGAGAGCCCCTTGTTTTTCCTGGCCACACCTTATCCAGGACGACGTCGCTGATGGCTGGTAGACCCTCGGGCTTGTTCATGCTGGCCGAGATGAACTGGAAGCCCAGGAGAAACTCCCTGTCATACTTCTTCTTCTCCTCCATGTTGATTGGCTTCCATTGTTCTGAGACAGGTGCAAAGAAGAAGAAAAAAAGAAAAGTGACCACAGCGTTCTTCAGTTCATCTCGTGATGTTTGAGTGGGAGGGAGCCAAAGCGAATGGGTAAATGACTTTGCTAACTCAAAGAAACTGGTGTGTGACACCCTGCGGATTAAAAGAAAACATTTACATACATTTCATGGGTGAAATATTAAACAACCTCTGATTTCTTTTTTTATTGAGAAACAGAGTGTCATGGCCTACGATTCACCCTTGCGGTTTAATCATCAATGCCGCTGTGCAGTTTTTTTTTAGCACTTTTGGTTACATTTTTAGCATTTTCCACCGTACCCGGACGTCAGTAGTCCTAGAGCCAGATATAATGTCACACCCTGCTTTCAATAAAGCAAACAGTTGTATGAATGTAAGTGAGATAAGATCATTGTTCAAGCTGAACCGCCAGTGTCAAGGATTAAAGTTCAGAGACCCACCCTCTTTGTACTGGTATTTCTTGTCAGTGGCTGTTGGCTCTGGGGCATCTGGCTGAATGTTCTCAGCATCCAGCTTGTCCTCCTTGTCCTCCCATGTCAGGTCTGCGTCCTCTGGGGCAGCGGGGGGAGCAGCGGGGGGCTCTGGGACTGGAGCCGGGGCCTGTTCAGGCTCTGGTGGGATCACTACCTGCTCCTGATACAAAGATGAGGGACAAGTTAGGAGTCACGGCCATCTATGAACGGGTTTCACATCATGTGCTGCTATCGTCCCGGGTCAACTTGCGGAAAAAGCAGACATGAACAAACACTCACTTCTTTGAAGGCATCCAGGAGATCTCCCACTGCCTCTTTTTTGTTCAGGTCCTTCATCTTCCTCTTTTTCTTTGGCACAGACACAGCAGCTACAAAAATAAGAGGGGAGATTGCCATTATCAACATTTGATACGAGCCAGGAGGGAACTCGCTGCTCTCCGGTCAAATTCATCAACAACTGCTGAGGGACTGACCTTGCATAGTAGTTTCTACAAGGGCGGGGGTGACGGTCTGGGGAGGAGGGGAGTCCGCCCTCTCCTCTGCTGCAGGAGGGGGAGGAGTGGGCACCGTCTCTGGGACACTGTCAGCTGAGGAGATGGCATCTACTGGAGATGGAGTCTCTTCCTTGGCAATGGGTTGGGGCACTGGGGTCTCCTCTTCAACATCCAGGGCGACTGGAGGAGCCGAGTCCTGCACCTCGGTCTGAGCAGCTGGTTCTTCCGTGGCGTCCGGGGTGACGGGTGCAGGCGCGGGCTGGTCGGCGGGTGCAGGCGCGGGCTGGATGGTCGGCAGAGGCTCCGCCTGCACCGCGATGGCTGTGGGCGCCTGCTCGTCAGGCTGCGGACTGACTTCGGGCTCCGCGATGGGGCTGTCGTCTCGTTCGGCCATGCTGTCGGCGGGGGCCTCGGGGTCCTGCGGGGCTGGGAGAGGTAAGCCGTTGGGGAGGCGGAGCTCCTCAGGCTGCGCAATGGGAGACTCCAAAGGGGCCTCCAGGTGACTCTGCGGCAACGTGACAGACGGCCGTTCCGGCTCCTCCTCTACGACACCGTTAGAGGTGGACGGAGGAGCAACGGGCGAGTCCAGAGAAGCAGCGGGTTTTGCTTTCACCTCCTCTTCCTCCGTCACCATCTCCTCTTTCGGCTCGGTGGCCTTCTGGTCTGCTTTGTCCGGTGCAGCAGAGGAGGGGACGGGGTCGGGAAGGGGCGCGGGGTAGGCGGGCACCGCAGGGGCTGATTGGGGTGGTGGAGTGGGTTCCCTGGGGGGTGGGGGAGCGTCCATTACATCCGCGATGGGAACGCTGGATGTAACAGTGGGAATAGTGTTGAGAGGGACGTCCTCTGCTTCTGATTGTAGAGGCGGCACACTGGGCTTAGTGTTCGTGTCAGAGGAGGTAGCCTCTGTGGTAACTGGGTCGTCTGAGACAATTTCAGGGGTCTTTGATTGAGGCGGTGGCGAAGGTTTCGCTCTTTCATCTGTGGGGGTCAAAAGTTTAAGGTGGGGGAAAAAATATTTCATTATGACCTTTGACATTCATGTTTCACAACCAACATGTGCCTGGTTCAGTGCTGGTTCATCATCTGTACGCCAACATGAAAGCGCTTAACGGTTTTTATCTATTTATTTTTTTTAAATGCTTTAAAATTAATTGACTAACTTCTTTTAAATGGCCAGTGGGCGAGTTTGGGTTCAGGTGTTTTTCTCTGGTGTGTAACATTCAATGTCACCAGTGTGTCAGAAAACGGGGGGGCAGCAAAAAGCAGCACGGACACCAGTGGCAATGTTTCATATCTTTTACTTAATTCCCACTTCCAAACTCCAAACTCACTGAACAGTAATAAAGTGCCGCTAGAGTGGAGAGGGATGGAAACACGGGAGTTTCCGATGGAGGCGACAAGCCTTCGCTGCCTCAAAAACCTCCCCATGAAGATTTGGAAGGAATTAAATACTATTTGTGTGTCAGCTGCTACAGTTAGAGACCTAAATGGAGATGGAGGATTAACCATTAACAGATTTGTGATATGCACCGTCTGCGCCCTGCTCAGCGTTCCTCAACTCATACCTGATTCAAGACATCTACTTCTTGAAGAGAAAAACAAAGACAGTGTGGATAGTGAGTTTGAACATACTTATGTTTTATATCACCCGGTCACAATGTCTGTCCCTGCAGGTTGCGATTTGAAATGCCCTCGTAGCCACATAATCAAATTTTTACACAATTAAGCTAACAAAATGTTGGCTTGTTTTATTGGGAATGTTCCATGTTAGCCAATTAGTGAGGCAAGAAACCTAATTCATGAAACATGAGGTCACGCACTGCGATGGGGGCAATCACGGCCTTCCCTTCTCTCCTCCTTTCCTTGTTCTGTACAAGCTGAGAGGATTCCGTTTAACGGTGAATGTTAAAAATACTGATATCGAGTTTTGAGAACAGGATTCATTTTCCCCTCAAACGCTTATTCTTCTTGCTTTTGAGTTCTGTCGCCTGCACATAAGAGCGAGTTCAGAGGGCGCGCGGGTGGCTGAAATCTTCGTGTGACCGAGGTCGTGTGCATGTGGCGCTCACCTGGTCTTTCCAGCGCTGGTGTAACAGCAGCTGTGACGCTCTCACCGTTGGCCTGGACCACCGCGGGACTCTCTGATCCAGATATGGCTGTCTGTGAGGTGAGGACAACACTCTTATCATCTGCTATATTACCCCAGGGGTAATGCATGAGACCCAGCAATCCACAGCGTTCCTCATAAAGTTGAAACATATGGACAACACGGGTAGTCAGATTCTTCTTTTAAATGTATTAAATGATGTAAATCAGACATCACACCATCTCAAGGCTTTATGGGTTATTTGGAGGATGCAGCTGGAGGCCACTGGGACTGAATTCGGCGTACTCGGAGTGCATCCACATTCCTACCCTTTAGCCCTTCACGTTTACACGTGGCGGGTGAGCTACTCCAGCATGTGTTCCCAAAAACAGACGTTTGGGCAGGTTGGTCGCACCGTTACGGTTTGAAAAAAATCTGGCGGACCCACTCGACTTGCTGATCAGAAGACTAGCAATATCGAGTCAAGTAATATGTTTGCATGGACGGGGTTTAGATCTGAAACGGCGCTGTAACGATTGTCTGTGCGGAGATCATTTTAATTTGAAAACTCCTTTTTATAACTGGATGTACTCTCAACCACCGCGGTTGTGCCTTTTCATTATAAGGTAACCGCGCCCTAAAGCACGGTCTGCTTTATCATCTATTTTGCTCTGAGTGGGACCGGGATTTCCAAAATGAACATCGTGCTGTATTGAAATGACTAAAAGCAGACTAACATTAGCGACTCGGACCTTAAACTCGTTAAGAAAATGTAATAAATCAAGTGAGAACTGGGCTCAGACTTCCACACGACCACAGGTGTTGGCCCCTGGTGGCCGACAGAAAGAATACAGATTAAGGAATTTCCACATCGGCTTCACTTTTCAGCTCTGTTGGCTCTTTTATACAGTCAGTGCAGTCAGACCTAAGAAACTATGAGAAAGACAGACGTGAACTAATGGGCATCTCAGAAAACCACGAAAGCCCAAGACTCTGAGCGACCGCAACTTCCACTTCTTTATCGACTGATGTAACTGAACTTAAACGTCATGACATAACTGTAACTGTGAAGCGTTTTGACTACTTTCGGCTCATGTAATGATAGCTTACCTGTGGTGGGGTGGGGGTGGAGCCACTACGGCCCCCTGACATAATCTCCTCTGTAATGTCTCGGCCTCCTTGGTTTGGATCTCTTATTCTGATCTGTGGTGGACGGGAAGGAGAGAAAACGGTTACACAAACGCAGCAGGTGATGACATAAAGCAAAGGGGAAACGAGCTGAATGTGATTCAGTTAACAAATGAAACTGGTTGGGTTCCAATTGAGGATGACAGCAGCAGCGTTTCAGAGGGAGGAACCTCCCATCACGCAACGCCTACCGTCTTCAGCCCTCTCTACGTGCTCCCACGCACCGCGACTCGCTGTGGCCGCCTCTTATTCAATGAAAGCTCCGCTTCTCCAGTCCTGAACGCCGAGGCGCACCGAGTCCAAACGCTAACCGCCATGCAAATTCCTGCGACGCTCAAATGAACGCACCTCAGCCGCCGCGTCAACGCAGGGACTGTTTGACCGCGCGTGAATCGAGATAACTGCCTTTAAGCCAAATTGTCAAGCAAATTCCACAGCAGCCTGGGGTGGCTGTGAAAATACCTGACGCTGACAGCTTCCCCGTGCGCGCACATAACCCGGCGCTCGACTGCTGAAGAAGAAAAAAAAAAAGTAAAAAATCGGAGTGAAAATCAGGCCACTCGCTCACATTAAGTGCTCATTCATTGCAAACACGTGTCGTCCCCTCCTCAGCCACCCCCCCCACCCAGCACTTTTTTCCTCTAAATCATCTGCTACATAGGAAGTCTGAGCTATCGTGGAACTTGTATGAGTCTATAATGCTATTGTATGAAGTGCGCACGTGGCCATCAGACAGGATTAAATCGGAAAAGTTAAGAGCGAGTCGTTCTAAGCACAATATTTGCTCATCTCTACTGACCTTTACCTGGTTCAGTCCACTCGTAGCTACTCTCCTGGAACATTATGCAAACCTTAGTGGGCCTCTCTCATCCTGGGGTTGGAGTTAGCTGTTCCACTGGGCTCGGGGCTCGACTTTAAACCCTGCAAAAGCGGGCCGCTGGCGGAAGTGTAGCGCGTGCAGTTTCGCCTCCGCTTAACGGACACGCATCCAGGCTGAGACAAAGCGTGTCAACGCCGGCAGAGCGGCACGGCGGCGGGGCTGGGTCTGACTGTCAGCGCGCGAGCTAGCTAGCAACTGACTCACTCTCTCCCTCCCTCATACCCCGAGCAGAACAGGGAGGAAGAAAAAGGGATAAAGTGACTGGCCTTCTAAAGCTATGGTATTGGAATGCGCAAACCCCCCCCACCGCCACCACCCGCCCACAGAGACTAACAGACAGTTAAAGGGGCCGTAGAGGGAAGGAGGGGCAGGGTAGGAGGAGGGGTGGGAGGATCTCCAGGAAAAAGAAAGTTATCAAATGAGCTGCAGCTAATGCAGGAAACTCCCCCTTCTCTTCATGCTCTCCAGCTCTGCGCTGTCATCCCGCACCCTCGAGTCGCTCCTCAGACTCTCTTTTTCAGGCTCACGTCGTCTGAAAGTGGAGGAAGCGAGCGGCGACAGGAGGAGGGAGTGCCACAGCGGCAGGGCTGGTTGTTAGCCCTTCCGACTCAGCGAGGGGAGGAGATTGTTGGCCACGTGGAGCTGAGCTATGTGCTGACATGTCCTTCACCCCCCCTCCCCTCTGGCTTTTCTCTTTGACACACAGTGGGAGCAGTAAAGTGGGGAAAAAGGCAAATTAAAAAAAGCTAAAGCCACCAGCTGAAACGTTGCAGTTATGAAACACCCATTTCTGAAAAGAATAAAAATGGCCACCACAGGTTAGAAAACACCTGAATGCTTGTTTTAAAATCCAGATATGTCAAAAAAAAAAAAAAAAAGACTTTCTCTATCTGAGTTATATATGTAGCTAAATAAAAGCTCGATGTAAAATAGGCTTGTAGTTTTCATACATATTCCTGTCAACAGAAAAAGCGACAGCTTGTCCTCAAGCTCAAGCTTCGTTGAGGTCTCTAAAGTGCACCGATCCCGGGAACCACAACGCAAAGCTCGTGGCGTACTTGTGCGCGCAACATCTCGTGGCCGAAACACATCACTCACTCAAGCAGATCTGTGTTGTAATTTCTCAAACGGCCTTTTCTCCTGAGCGTCACTGGATGGAGGCAAAGTCCAGCCTCAGGCGACCTCAGTCGCTGATAAGCTGCCAAGTTTCCCAGTCAGAAGAACCCGCACATCAATGAGAGCTGAGGTAAAAGAGCCCGGCTCAGGCCAGGCCGCAGATGTTCCTAGGAGAACAGCAGTCTCCACGCACGCGTGTGAAGATCATCTATCAACGTATTAAATATTATATATCTATATATTAAAAAAAGAGCAAAAGATGCCACCGCCTACCCCTCAAAACTGAACTGACTTCCACTGAAGAAAGGCAGACAGACAGAAAGGATTATGTTCCAGCTTCCACAAAGTGAGGACAACTTTGGCCAGCGAGGAAATAATGAGGAAATAAACTTTAATTCAGAACCCACACAAATGGCGAGAAAAAGCCCTGAGCTAGCCCAAACCACCTTAAAGTCTGGCTGACACACTTGATCACATGGCAGGATCGGAAACACATTCAGGGCATCCGTCTACAGAAACCGTTTCACAGTTACACAATATTACTTAAGGAAAAAAAAAAAAGTAGGTACTTGAATCTATGTGTTCTGTCCCATTTGTACGCAATCTTTGGACTTAAATATAGCCACGAGTGGAGGAGTCGAAATTGTAAAAACGGTGGTTACATAAGAGGCACAGGCCGGGGCAGTAATTCACCGAGAGCTCCACCACCAGGTCATCTTAGAGAGCAGAGGAAACACTAGACAGTCTGCAGAGGTGGGACGTCGGCAGCTGGGTCCGACGGCACCCAGGCCAGAGCAGGGCCCTGAAGTGACAGGCACCAAATGTGGGGGAAAAAAATGTTTGGTTTGGTGGATTTTTAAATCGGGGCATGTTAATTTTGACATGACCAGATGCTCTCCCTCAATGCTGAGGTGAAGCGGAATGAAAAAGGACAGAGGTTAATGGAAGACACCCCCCCTCCCTCCACCCAGCCACCCCCCACCCGCATTCTGTTACAAAAAAGGTTACAGTGTCAACTTCACGTGTGTTAATGTGAAACGCCATGGCGACACACAAACAGGTGTGCGATCCCCACTCGGGTACATGTGCCTCGCTCCAACATTTACTGTAGCTCGGTTCATGTTTATTAAAACTTTTCACAGTTCATGGTGGTAAATTTGAAACGATGCGCTCTTCATTGTATATCTTAAGCGACGCTTACGTGAAGCTTGTATGCAAAAACCTTTTATGTAAAAGTGAAATAATACAAGAAGCTGTTTTGTGGCTGCTGAATTCTCTCAGTTTACCTGCCACTGGCAGACGAGCCGAAAAGTTAATTTTGGAAACTGAGCTTATGTTGGGGTCAAGTTCATTTCTATGAATGTCAATTACTAAACTGAACACGGGGGTCATCCTCAGAGATGGCGCACCCATTCGCTAAACTTTAGGATCTCTAAACTACTGATTGCTTCACAGTAAAGTAGCACTTGCTGACATCGGTTCAAGGTCATTGTGAAAAACACCGCTTTAATCCTAGAGCGCTAAATCTGATTCGTCAAAATTATGGTTTCTCAACAAACATTTACTCTTGAGTTTTTTTTTTTAAATCTATATTTTGTTTAATCTTCCAAGTTTTGGTTAAGCAATTTACATCGATATATATATATATTCATGTAGCACCTTTTCTAAATTCCCAAAGCGTCCTTGCAACCTTCCAAAGGAGGCATTATCATCGGGAATCTACACGGATACTTTCTCGCTAGGAATTTGTTGGGTTTTTTTTTTATTTCTTGAAGTTTATATTAATAGTTCTAGAGCAAAAAGTACAGTCTGCCTCAGGCCAGCAGTTGTGGACGCACATGAAGCCAGGAAAACGTAGTATGAATAAAATTGTGCGCTCATTCCCAAACCACACAACTGCTTGCTGGTCCGACATGTGGAAAGTCTGGATGGACCATAAAAGTAAAAGTGGCTCTGTGCTGTTTGGAGTTCTATACACGAAGGTTAAACGTGAGTAAATTAGTGTAAACACGCTGTCCACACAGCGCATGCAGGTTCTGAGGGCAAATACTTGTCTTGCATCGGGAAATCCAGTGTTCATCGTCGCTGTCAAACTTCCTATCCTTTTTTTTTTTTTAAATTTAGATGACAAAACGAGCTGATGACAATTTTTAAGCCGGTAAACTTATTGCATTTTTTTTAAATTGATATTACTCTGTAATCAACTTATGTGTTTAATACAGTAAATGGTGGCCTTTCTTCTTATTTGCATTCGACATGAGGCTGCGTGACAAACCTCAACAGGCGTCACGGTTAGAAAGAAGCTCCAACGAGTGGAATTCGTCAATGGATGGATTAGGACGGGATAAGTGTGACACCGATCGCCCGCATACAACTTCTTTGCTCCACTCTGACCTCGCTTGCATGTGATTGCTCATGTTGTGGCAACCAGAAAAGCCGGCGGCGTTATCACCCGATACACCGAAACGCGCTTGTCGGACCTTTAAACGCCATCCAAGAGCCACACTTTTTCCTCTGGAGTCTGAAACGTGCCTGAGATGTCCATGCAGATAGGTCTAGACATTATCAGAGGAGCCTTCAGTTTATCACACTGTGGCTGTTCAGGAGTGGAAACTTCTCATGAGTTGACAAACACAAGCGCGATTCACATAAAGGGTTAGTTGACGTTGCAGTATCTCAGCCTGATAAACAGGGCCGATTAAGAAATTTCCGTTTTAGGTGAACACGCTTCAGAACCTGTTGCTAATGGGAGCTTTGGCCAGACATGCGCAAAAGTTGGCAAAACGGAAAACCTGAAGCAGATAAGACCTCTTAAAGCTAGAAGGTCCCGTTTCAAAGTGCTGGGGGTGGAATCGTGACCGTACCTGCTTGCGTTCCCGCTTGGTGGGGATGTGTTGGGGGGGCTGAGGCGGCGGCTGCTGCTGCTGGGGGGCGGGGTTCATGATGACGGACGCCGCCTGCACCGAGGGCGTGAACTGGGGCTGGGCTGGGTAGTAGGCCCCGGCTGTGGATCAGAAACAGAGAGAGCAGCGTGAACCCACACTTTGCCGACTGAATCCTGCAGCTTTAACGTCACGCAAACATGTCGGCAAGCCCGCGCGCCTGAGTTGGCTTGCGTTCGCGCGGCGATGGCCGGCGTCGCCTTAGTTCCGTGGCTCCCGTTGGGCTGATTTGCGGCCGCTGGCAAAGCCAACTGAGGAGGGTTTTATTTCTTAGTGATTTGCAGGACAACAGCTGTAGCTTTATGTCCAAAGCAGTTAACGTGTGGCTACAATGAGGTAGTAGTACATAAAATACTTCGGCCCTCTCCATGCCAGCTGAGGATCGGTTAATCTTAACAGTTAAATCTTAAGAATCCAGCTGATGTTCTCGGGAAATGCCAGCAGGCAAACTGTGTACACACCTCGACGCAACTCCAAAATTACAAAGGTAAACAGTGGTAAATTTGAGCTGTGGGCTAATACTGCGCGCGGATAAATAGGGATGCTGTGCCGCTGCTCGCAGTTACTGTCACAAAGAATTACGCTTATGATGAGTCAATCAACCCATAAATTAATGAAAACATCAAAACGTTCAAATGAATTCAATTGTATTGATGCCTGATGTGATGAAAGCAATATTTTAACACCTCTGGAGCTCAAATCCACACAAAACCATGCAGAGCCTAGAAGTGGTCAAACCTTTTCTTAACATTATTCAGAAAATTATTTAGTTTGTGACTCAGTGTGCAACCATTCCTGGTCCGGACGCAGCGATCTCCCCGAGTCCCGTAGACTGTGGTAAGGAAACAGAGCCTCTATGAGATCACTGTGCTCGGCCAACAAATCGCGCTGCACCTGAACCGCAACCCGTTTGTAGGCCGTAATTTCAGTACAGATTAAATCATCGGTGAGCTTTGACAGTGCTGGCCGGCAGGTTTTTAGGAGCAGGTCCGTGTTCGCCGCGCAGACACGACAGTGGTGTCAATCTTCTCGTGCGACCCCGCAGAAAAGCAAACAAGAGTATGTGCAGAGGTCGAGTTCAGACTTGAGGCCTTACACCGCTTCCCCCACAGTATTTGTGGATTTCAAAAAGATTATTATTAGCGTTATAAATGGCATTATTACCCCACTCAACCTGTCTTTGTATGCTTTTGTACCATAGCGGCATCTCACTTTTTGCTATCTGAATGCACCACTTTACAGAAGCAACCATAAGCATCTGTAACCCCTACAGGTAGGCCCGTGGACCATGACACAGCAGTCTCTCTCTCTCTCTCTGTCTCTCTCTCCCTCTCTCTACCAAGCCCTGCATGGCGTCCCTGATTTCTTACGGCCCCGGATGGTGGTCATACTTCTGCAATTAGACGAAGGAAACAAAAAGCGCCTTCTATTAGCTTACCCGACCAATAATGTCAACAAAACAATCAGTTCTTCATTGATATGTAGCTGGCCTCCGCTACAGTTCACAAATCAATCGCCGACCACATTCAAACTCACAACCTGTGTGTAAGAAGCGAGGAAGGGCTGGTGTGAAAAACTCCCCAGATTGAAGAGGCCTCTCTTTCAGCCCAGTGGCGGCGAGCTCTCACTCCGCCTCTCTCTCCCCCTCTGCATGCATTTCACTCTAACTCACATTACTGAGTCTGCATTGTTGACCAGGAGCAGCGCAGCCTAAATATAGTCAAAAAGCCACACCGGCTGGGCCAAGAGCGCTCGCGAGAGGGAGGGAAGGCAGAGGGAGAGTGGGGACCGAGAGGGAGAGGGAGAGGGAGAGGGAGAAGGGGAGCATGCTAGCAACCAGAAAGCCAGAAGCCCGACTGAGACTTTTCTTGGACAGTGTCCTGATACTGTAAATAAGAGGATTGAGATATGAGTCACAAAGTACATGTGCGGGAGGCTGGAGTGTGGGGTTAGGAGGGGAGTTAAAGAGGGGGGGGGGCTGCTGCCAAGAGAGACACGGTCCAGATGAAACCTACCCTGAGAGTCCTCCTGTTCCTGCTCTTGAGAACCACGATTCCCCATGTTCAATGCCGGCTGAATGCAAAACCCGTATGGACAGTGAATAAGGGAGGGGGGGGGGGTTTCTCCTCACACCCCCTCTCCTGTCTTCCCGTCCTCTCCACAGGTGCCCTCTCAGAATGACTCCTCTCAAAGCTCAGCCCTCCCTCTTCCAGGCAGCCGCTGCTGCTGCTGCTTTGCTCCTCCCCCTGACCTTCCTGATTCCTCCCTGCCTTGCAATTTTTTTTTCACCTCCCTCTCTCTCTCTCAAAAGTACACTGAAAGGCAAGCTGAGCCTTTATTGGGCATTCAGACCACACAACCTGCGGGAAAAAACATTGGTGTGGGCATGTATCACCCTACTGGATGAAGCTGCACTGCACTTGGGCAAAAGTTACACCAGGTTTTTTTTTTGTTTTGTTTTTTGAGTAAACCTTCTCTGTTGGTAGCCTCGACCTGGACAAGCGATCTGATCTATGATGGCAGAGGCACCACAGGGAGTTAGCATGTGTTGAGCAGTCCTGTAGCCCACACTGGGGGGGAAATCGGAAAATGAGTCAGTCACTGTGCTCCGTCAGCACATCAGAATAGGCGCTCATGTCCCCATGCGCATGAGACTTGATCGCTTATACCCACCGGCCACTTCGTCAGGCGCAACTGTTCAACAGCTCGTTCACGCCGATGTCTAACCGGCCAATCGCACAGCAGCAATCCAATGCATGCAGGCATGCTGACAGCGTCAAGACGATGTGCTGAAGTCAACGCCGAGCATGAGAACGGAGGACAAAGACGATTTATGTGACTTTGGACTAGCGGTTGGAGGGAAAAAAGAAATCCATCCTTAGATGCATGGTGATGCGGAGGATTCTGAATCGATCCACAAATGTCAAAAATCAATTTTCTAAAATGTTAATTGTCTTGACAGAGTCCAAAAGGCGGAACTCTTCAAGTCCGGAAGTGCAGCGCCTGGACAGTCGGTGGCGTGCACAGAGCAGAGACACAATCCCAGTGGGTAAAAGCAGCTACAGCCGGCGTATTGAAGCACTGGGGCTTCTACGAAGACGGAGGGGAAAAGGAGCTGGGTATGAGCCACAAGACTGACAGTTTGACAGTTGTGTCAAATTGAACTCAAAAATACTGGAGACACAACAACAAACATGAGAAATCATCAAACATGTTTCCACCCAGAGGAGGAAGAACAACACTCGGTTGTAGTTGCTGCCACCCAGTGAACGACACCAAAGCTTCTATCCAACTCGGAAAAAGCAGAGCCAATAAAAAACACAATTACCAATTGTGCTGCGAAGCACGTGAGTCCATATTTGGTGGTTGACAACCAGGACTTTCACACTATGGTGAGGTACAAGTTCCATCTGAAGGATTTTACTGACATGGCGTCCGGCACTCTACAACCAGACCAGAACCCAAGTCATGGAACCACTGAAGAAAGCTGGTAGGAGAACTGGAACATGTTATGATGAGCCACCACAAAGTGATTAAATAAAGAAATAGAAAAAAAAAAAGATGCACAAAAAGACATCCTTTAGTGTTTTATCATCGCGTTGCAGCCCTCTGAATCCTAATTGAATCATGAGGTGCCTGAAGCTTCCCGCCGTTATTCTGAATGTGTCACGGTTGTTGGTCTGAGTATCTCAGCATCTGCTGATCTTCTGGGGTTTTCACACACAACCATCTCTACGGAGGGTCCCAAAAAGAGATGCCGAATAATGCACTGATGGTCCATTCTCTGGGAGAAGATGCCTTGTTGATGCCAGAGGTCAGAACAGAATTGCCAGACTGGTTTCAGCTGATAGAAAGACAACAGGTACTCATCGTTACAACCGAGGTCTGCAGAAGAGCATCTCTGAACCCACAACACCTCCAATCTTGAAGAAGATGCGCTACAGCGGCGAAGGCCTTTAGGTATTAGATTCACCTTACTCGCTGATAAAGTGACCAGTGGGAGTAGAAGGCCAGACATGACAAAATATGATATTTTAATGTTGCTTCTATGTCAAATTTTATGATGGCTCATTGTTACTTCATGGAAAACTATCCCTATAATTGTCCGCGATGCACACTTTCTAAAAGCAAATTTAGCAGTGCAGGTTGAGAGCTTTCGAGATATATCTCACTATCAGATGACCAATTTGGGGTCATGTGTCATCCTGGTGTAACTTCATGCCATGTGACGGACACAACGTCTCTGATGCTCATACTCATGCTCATCTAGCAGAAATAATGCACTTCCCTCATACGCGGTTATTGCTAACATAAGCTGGCAGAGTCGCACCTACAACCATAATACAGGATGCTGCATGTACCCGGTGTGCTGTTTCAAGAAACAAGGGTAAAGCATGGTTACATTTCTCTGGAATTAGAATTCATCACACTGAGAGGTCTGCATTATTTATGTCAAAAGAACAGAACCAGAAATGTTCCATGTCAAATGAAGAATGATGAATCATTCAATCCATGTGGATGGATAAACAACCTGGGAACAACCTGGGAACAGGCCCTTTGCCAAGGTCATGAAAATGTGTATGGGAATTGAGGTTTTGTTAGAATAAAGGCTTTAAGATATGAACTTAATCTAGAGATGCATTTTCATTGAACTTTTATGCTCCATTTGACCTTAAGGTAGAGCCAAAGCTAACTAAAAGGTGAGCAATGAAACTGAACAGACAAAACGATAGATAATCAGATGCCGTCTGATGTCGAGGGCTGCGGCAGTTGGGGGACATCCTGAATCCTAAACATAATACTAGGATTGCTTCTCTGGCATTCCATCTAAAATGTATTGAAACAACTGCTCCTTCAAACATGGAACAGGT
This sequence comes from Dactylopterus volitans, assembly GCA_901007715.1. Lineage (NCBI taxonomy): Eukaryota > Metazoa > Chordata > Actinopteri > Syngnathiformes > Dactylopteridae > Dactylopterus > Dactylopterus volitans. The sequence continues at coordinate 29,160 of CAAKHG010027111.1, read as the reverse complement.
CCTTGGCTGGGAATTCCTCGAGCCCACTGGTTACCTGGCAAACGCACAGGGACAACAAGCCTCCAAGAAAGCCACTGATCCAAAAACCAATCACACAGCTGCTGTTAAACTATTCAACCTGATACTTTTTAACTTTGGTTTTTAAAGTTACACAGCAAATGAGATCAATTTTTGACTGGTGAGCTTTTAGAAGTTGTGGGACATAAACGGCATGCGTTTATGTTCATTTCTTCGCCTCCTTCTTGCTAAGCTGACTTGATGGACCAGAGGCTCTCACTGAATCTCACCAGAAGCAAATACGTGCGTTTCTAGAAATGATGCTTCTTTAATCAAAGTCTAGGTTTAAGGTGAATTTTCCTCGCTCTCGTGATCATGAACTCAATGCCAATAAAGAGACATTAACAAAATGTTTCTGAATGCAATGGCAGTCTACAAATAGCAGGGTGAAACACTCACCAGCTTTTACAAAAAGAGCTGGAACCTGGTTAATAATCAGTTACACCTTTACAAATTCCCCTCATCAACTCTTACGTCAACTCAACCAAATATAGGCTGGACAGATTCTGGCTGATGTCCTGGATTACACCACATCCAACAAAAGATTCAACAAAAGGGGCATAGTTTGTGTTTCCTGCTAGTTTTGGGTCCAGGATGTGTAGGCGGTATCGCTCATGTACATTATGCAGCGCTGAAGTGCAAAAGAGGCCTGACATGGAAACCCCAACAGAAAAAAAAAAAAAAGTTGTGTTTTTTAAAAAGGCCTGCATTCAAGTCTGTGCTATTGCTATTGCTGATGAGTTACAATTTGAACAAAGACTTCACATAGCTAGGATGCCTGCCGTTGGGGGGTCAGCAAGTTTGTTGTTGGAGCGCCATCAGGTCTTCTGGTGCACTGACACCCGGCCACCTCTAGAGGGTGTGACCACACACGGAATCAAAAGTGAAAACATCTGCAGTGCTTTTGTCTATTGTAGGAGTGAGCTCATGTATATTCATAAAAAAAAAAGAGCAAGTGGAATGAATGAACACAAAAATAAAAACAGAAATATCCAGAATCATCCAATGTCAAAAAAACCTGCTAGATTATGTCTCGATATGCGTCACCAGCGCGTCAGGGAGCGTCTCTGAACAGGTCACATATGCAGCCGCAGCGCCGATTTTGCCTCCGAGCCGGGTTTTATTTCTGCAAACTACAAAACCCGTTTGCGAGCGGAAAACCAGGTCTGCAATCACGTGGCGTGAACTCGGCATCGCGTGCGCTGACTTTGTCGAATTTACATTTCTGCCGTGCCCGTTTCCCCCGACCTGCTCGGACCGCCGGCCGGCTCTGATGCTTTCCAGAGCGAAACCGCACCCCTGCAGACGACACGGCTCGTTGCTGCATTTCATTAAGGCCTGATGGCTCATGTCTGTTAGTGAAGGAAAAAGCACTCTGCTGATTGTTCTGTGTTTGACTGTTCAATGTCATTGCACAACACATTCTTGTGATAGGCTGCTGTTCTTTGGAGCTATGGAGCTTTGTGGTTATTATAAAAAAAAAAAAAAAGAAGCACATTCCACAACTAAATCCTCTTAAAAAGCAGCACTGATGATATTTATGATTCCCACCACCAAAATAAACAGGTTCTTGTACTCTAAACCTTCTGGTGTATTACTTAAGTTTCTTTCGGGGTTGATTTAAGATAAGGGAGGCAAAAAACTTAAGTGAAGTCCTGAGAAAGCTCACAAAACTTGAAAAACAGAGAGGTAACGCCGAGGTTAATTGAACTAGGATGAACTCAACAACTGCTTTGACTGATGAGATGCACGAGCCATCAATAACCACTGCAGGCGACTTTGGAGGCGCTTTAAATTGAACTCCCTCCGCTCATCCGTCACCCCGCTTGCATGCCGTTGAATAACTTCACTCCGTTACATTAATGAGTGTTGGGTGGCAACGCTTTGTTTCTCGCGACGGTTTGGCTCTCCGACTGCGGACGCGTGCGAGTTTCGGTACAAAGTGTAAAACCCTAAGCACGGGTGTCTCGGTGCGAGTGGCTCGGGTGAGGCCCCAGGTAGAGCCTCTTACCGTAAGTACCATATTCAGCGGGGCTGGTGCCGGGGTAGAAGCCTGGGGTGCCGGCTGGTACGGGGTACTGCTGCGGTGTGGCCACGTACGTCGCTGAGCGGTACTAAAAGACACAAACAAGAAGTAAGAATTTAGACAGAGAAAAGGAGGACAGGAAGGCAAACGGGTTAGGGTTACACTGTCAAACTGGTGGCACAAAAAAAAAAAAAAAAAAAACATTCCTTGCCTGCTTCAACAGTTTGTAAACGCTGAGCACACAATGGCCCGAAACAGATGTTCTTCCCTCTCGCCACCAAACCGAGAGGGATCTCCACGGTTTTAACCAGCCATTCCAATACTTTGGCAGTTAAAGAGTAAAGTCACTCGACTACTTAGAATTCAATGACGCAAATGCAGTTAGCATAATATTAAACGGCCTGTTACTAGATACTTGTGTGTTTACAAACGGGGCCCGCACACCAAATTTTCCAGGATATGATCTAAGGTCACCTAATTTTACCATATGGTGTCGCAATAAACGTCGTGCGTCACTCGGTCTGCAAACAACTCACGGTTCAGGCAGCTTGAGCTCGCCATCCAGGAAATATGGACATTATTTTTGCCTCCTTGAGATCGAGGACAAAAATGTAGTGACTGCACTGGTGCTCTTGTGTGCAGGTGGGAAAAATGTTTTACCCTGATCACGGAGGAGTGATTGAGTTCTTATGAGGCATCAAGCAAAACAGCATACTCCTACAGAATTTATATCTCCAAAAGACGAGCTGGAGGACCGAGGAGTTACTCCATCTTCACAGCCAAGGTTAACAATCTCAAACACCTCCTCGACATGACCTGAGAGCCAGAGGGACCTAACCACACCACTTATCAACACCTTTATGATCATTTTATTGGCCTAACACTATCACCCTGCTAATGGGGTGTTCTATTGGTTCATTTTATTAGTTATTCATCTCCAGACGTCATTTGATAAGCAGCGTCTGTGTGATTGCGCAGCAGAGTGATTTTGTCACCCTAATGCATGAGTGGGATGACCAAAATATTAGGGACACTTCCCAGTACAGTTCAAAAGAATCATTAATTTTAGTCCCAATAACAATAATTAAAATGTCAACTCTTCTCTAAAAACGATTCAGTAAAAGTTCACCAGAGAACTATTTGCTTAGGTGTTGTGTTATATTCTGTGGTAAACGTGCTGGTTTTAATGTTTCAGCCGATTGGTGCATTGCTGAATGTAAACAGACAAGAGGGTTTGATCGAGAGATAATTAAATGAATGGGAATAAAATTACGACAGCAGGATTTGGTCTTCAGAGAGCCTTTTGCTAAAAATAAGCCTTGAGAAAGTGTGGTCGTCTTCTGATCTGAACAAAAGGTACTTAACAACCGACGTCTGTCTCGGTCCGAGAGCTTGCCGGGGTTACAACGGCCATATCAAAACGTATTGTGCTTTGTTTGGCTTCTTCCACTTCAGCACAAGGTTAATGGGTACGATGACACATCAAATTCAACTGCTGTTTTGTGCCACACCGTGCCATGGCAAATAATATCACGATATTAACTGCGTATGTGCACATTCAGTAGAACTGAGGCAAATATCTAAAAAGGGACGCAAGTGTTCAACTGACCACACACACCCTCCTGCTGCCGTAAATGACCGAACTAAGTGTCTCTGATCCTGATGTAAGAAAAAACACGACACAATGTGAGGTTGTGATTCACGTCGGAAGCAGATGGTATATTATGGTATATTCTAGTCTTTACAATGCCCCATCCTTTCCTCCCGCGAAAATAAAGCCCAAAATATCGGGAATAAGTATGCTGCCATCTTGTCCAGGTTTGATTTGGTGCAAGAATCTGCACAGTAGCACTCAGGAAATGAAGTCTCTGCATCAGCTCCTGGTAAAAACAAGGCTACAATGCACTTTTTTTTTTAAACATACTTTTGAAGTAGACATTAATGGTTCCACAGCCTAAATTACATGTCCTCTCTAATATCTTATGGCTGGTTCCTGAGCAGAAAGTGTGTAAATGCCGAGGGGACGTTCGGTATTTTTATGTCATAAAATACATGATTGAAAAAACAAATATGTGTGGAAAAATGAACACGAGAACAAACTGTGATTAAAAGCTAGTTGACTTGACAGATGCAATCAAGAGGAAAAATTTGCAATGAGTACTTAATGTTTTAGTTTGGGCCAAGCACAAATACATGGGGGAGCGTGATTTATGGCTTATACCCCAGCAAGCAACTGGAGCAGCACTTCTGCGGAGCGGCGTCATTCATGCTGTCAGGTTTCGATATCCTATTCTATATATGTGAACTGGAAGATGCAGCCTACAGCCCGAAAACTTTTACACAGGATGGTTGATGAACCCAGTGGTGTTTGGCGATCCTTATTCGATTATTTTCAGAACTTTGATTCATAGGCGAGGAGGCTTCAATTGAATCTTCTTACTCCGGTTTCCCCAGACAAAGTTATTCCTCAGATTGGGTGGAACAATGAAGCCAAATTTGTAATATGTCATGCTAGTTTAACACCAGCGTCTCAAAAAACAGCTGCAAGTCATTGATTTCTTAATGTTTTCTCACTTGTCCCGCTAGATTGTGTGATGAATGCTCACCACAAAGGGACACAGGCCCCAAAAGCTAATGCAATATGACAAAAACCATATTGGGCCTGTACTTCTAAACCTCATTAAACAAGTTATTTTAGAGGGATTTAAATGGCTGACATTGAATTCTTTTATATTACACTCCAACTGTTTTCTTTTTTTTCCCCCAGTGTAAAAACATAAATGCAGAGCATGCGTCTGCATTCCGTGCCAGTGATGTTATTAACTTCCATCTGGCTACAGTTACATAATCACACGGCAGGTTTTGCCCCCCCACCTGTCCTGGTATGAAGTAGGCGGGTCCCTGTGGCGAGCTGGGGAAGGGCAACTGTTGACCTGGGATCATCATCATTTGGGATCCAGGGCCCGGCTGGTAGACGTGGGTGGGCGTCACGGGCCGCGGGGCACTGCTAGGTGGAACACCCCGAGGTCCGGTGGCGGGGGGCAGGCTGGCCCTGTTGGTATAGTAGGGCTGGAGAAGGGGGTTAGGGAGGGGAACCAAGGGAGGAAAAGTGGAAGATGACAAGGAAAGGAGACGGAGAAGGCGACAGACCAATAAAAAGGGTGAACGCGGATTGAGGAGAACAGATGCAGTGGATAGCCAGAAAGAGAAAATGGAGATATATGGGGGGGAAAAAATGAACGAATCAGATAGAGAAAAGGGAGAAAGAGACAAATTAGGGAATAATAACTTACTTTTCTGAAAAACTATCACACCAAAACGACCTCATACGATTTTAACTTAAAGGCCAACTCGAGCGAGCTTGTCCAGACTAATGGTTCAGCTCGTGGTTTGTTCATAAATCTGTGACAAGATTCCAGCAGGGAACATATTAGCCTTGCCTGCCAGAGGAGATAAAGCGGCTAATGCTGCTTCATTCAGAGCCTCCTCATTGACATTCTGCTGCTGGTCTGGGAGCTAACTGCCATAGCCAGCGAGATGACACCAAGCCAACAAAGCCCAACACTGCCAAATATCAAACACGCATATGCACTCCTTACAAGGGTGAGGGGTGAGGGGTGGGGAACATTTGAAGGGAAGAGGAAATTGAGTTACCTGTAGTGATCTGAAGCTTCCCTTCATCAGCAAAAAACAGAGATCACACACAGACACATCAAATGGAAGCAAGAAGGTGGGACGGGTTGAGAAAGAGAGAGCACCACAATCAGTTAGAGCAAAGCACCCAGAAACAATCCGCTCTGAGCCAAGCAGTGAATCACAAGCTGCATGCAGAGAACAGGCAGAACGGTGAGCGCCAGTGCGCGACGACCAGCGCCGAGTAATATGCTGACTAAACCTCAGAAATGGAGGAAGACAGGTATTCATCACTTCATCCCAGAGAGAGTCAGGTAAATGTTAACGTCTATGCGTGGTTCCCATCGGAGTGCAGCCACGTGAGCGCCGCATATGGCATTTTTCGGATTAGCGTTGGGTTTATTTTTGGTCAATAGCGTTCAATTAAATATGCATCAGCCCTGATTCAAAGAAAGGAAATCAAGTAATGAACACTTGCTGCCGTGAGGAATATTCCAATTCAAATACCATAATAGTCATTGTGATACATGAGGGAAAGGTGGCAAACTAATGTGTTGGTACAGGTCGACCATACATAGCATACCGTGAAAAAGTACAAATATACACCGATCAGCCATAACATTATGATCACTGCATGCTTACTATGGAATAGGATGCAACAGCCCTGCAGTAAATTCTCCCTTTGGGGGGAGTTTTATTTTGAATTTTGATTGAATCTGTTTGACACATTTGACTTATTGTTCTTTGGACGGTCATTTGGGATGCCGTCAAACGGTATTGGGTTACACCGAAAGATGTTCTTAATATTTCGTCACCATAATGCACATGAGTGGGATCAACAAAATATTAGGGACACCTCTCAATAAAAATTCACCATAAAAAAAAACTCCTTATGGGAGAATTTTTGGCGGGGCTGTTGCATTATATAACATGGTAAACATGCAGCGGACATGACGTTATGCTTGATCAGTGTGTGCATTTTGGAAAGTAGCATTACTATTTTATGTTTTCTGTACTTGTGTACATAATTATTTCCAAAAAAGCTAAAGTTACCCTTAAAAACATAACATTTTCATTGTCATTGTATTCCGTCAAAACAATGTTTCATTTGATACTGTAGCCACAAAAATCAATGTCAACTCCCATGTTTTACTGCTTGACTCGGTTAACCCCATGGAACATCTCAACTTTATCCAGTGCTCCCAGCATTGCAGTGTAAAAGCAAAGGAAACCCCCCCTCCCCCCCCAAACCCCCCCCCAATCAGGTGAGTCAGTGGTGCTGTTAGTACCTGTTGGTGTATAGGCCTGGGCCCTGGGGCAAACTAGAGGAGGAGAGGCAGACAGGACAGATGTTAAAGACAAAAGCACAAGATCCATGCTTCACCCTCCAGTGACAGGCTCCCACCAGTTTTGCAACATTGAAACCAAAAGTAAATACCCCTGTAAAATTGGACGGTGGGGTTCCCGACAGTCACACAGGACGCGATCTGTGTCACTCAGATTTTTTAGCCTCGAGTACTGCAGAGCTATGGCCACTTCCCGCCGGGAACGTTTTTACCGAATGGTTTTGATTGGTTTCACCAAAATAGATGTACTTAATTTCTTCCCAAAGTAAAGTGCTACACACACGGTACGTTTAGTCGTTTGGAACCGTCACGGTATGGACGCCAGGGTTCGGTACATATTTAAAAATACAGTTATGAGCCCGCATGCAGTAGTCGAGGACACGTACGCAGTAGTAAAGGAGTTGTATGCAGTAGTGGATTAACCAGCTTCATGTGTTCATTAAAGTGCTGGAGTCAAATGTTCCATCCTTTGCGTTGGTGGTGCATCTACCATCAGGCAGCGGTAGCCGGGTTACGTGAGAGCATAGTAACTTTTGAATGTTCAAATATATCATGCAGCAAGTGGAACAACTTGAACCCGTAATCATGCAGAATTTTTTTTTTCATCAATCAATGCATTTTGTACTTTTGTAACTTTTGCTTTTCACTTTTCTAGCCACTTGTCTTAAAAAAAACCCCCAAAAAACTTATATAGGCGTATGAATAGTTCACTCTCTGCTGTTTAAATACTCTAAAGGCCATAACAACTATCTCAAGTAGTTCTAATCAACACTGGGTGGAAAAAAAAACAACTTGCACAACTGTCTAAAAAAAAAAAAAAAAAATGCATATAGGACTGTTGCCATTTCCTTGTTTACTGAACTGTGACCCCAAAACCAAGATACGTACTGAACTGTGGCCTCTGTGTACAACTACACCCCTCATAGTTAACCTTTTCAGCACAACAGGCTTCACTGGAAATGAGCTACGGCCGGCGTATTAATAAGATTCAGTGTTTCCCCTGAGATGGAGCTGTGGCAGCGGACGCGAGGCACAAACGCGAAAACCTCTTTTTGCAAAGACGCAACATTTTTTGGCGTCCCGGCAAAGCCCCGCCTACTGGAGGGTTTGTTTCTGTCAGCACCCAAAGGGCCCCAAAAAAGATATATGGTACCTTTGTGCAGAGTAATGATCTTGGAAATATCTGTCTGGCATTTTGGAACAATAAAATACACTTAAACATTATATGTTGGCATTTCGACGGTTCACATTTCAGAATTCATCGTCTCTCTTATTCGTCTAAAATATAAAAGGTGCACCACAACACTGTTATGTTAATAATTAGGGCTGATGTTGACAGGAAGATGATTTACATTTATGAAGTTTTCTTATGGGGACGCTATCCAAGTAATATCTGAGGGGGATCTCTAAAGTATGAGCTGATACAACGTATTTGCATTAAATTTTGACCCTGCTGCATAGTAAAACCCACAATCAGCACATGTAGAAAGTGTACCGCCTTTGAATTAAGAAAAAATCGTGTGGTTTATCTCATATACCCGTTTCCTCGTGTGTTATGACCGCGCTGCCTGCAGCGTTCCTTTGTGATGCGATGCATGAACTTGGGCGTGAATGATAATCCTACATTTGTGATCGGCATTTCTTTCTTCGGTACATTCAAAGGCACGAGACACATCCGCCATCAAAGAATCGCACCACAAGCAATATAAACACAGTGATGATAATCGACGCATTTCTTAGTTGCAGCTCGGGTTGCTGACTCTAAAAACGGCCTGAAAACTCCACCGACAGCAGATGACGCCTGCTTTGGTGATAAACTGTTGGCAGCCTGATGTGACTTGATGAAAAGTTGTGACGACAAAAAGCTAATCTGCAATGACACCGATGATGTCGCCGCCATCGTGGCTGATTGCCGACCCAGTACTGATGTGGTGGATCAGACTTGAGCGCCCCTAATATCACATTCAGACACAAAGTGTGGCCCACGTACTTTAGGCATTTTCAGAGCTATGAAGTTAACCGATTTCAATAATCTATGACGGCGAGTTTCATTTTAAACACTTATGTTTCACGTCACTCCTCTGGTCCAGCCTGCCTATAGAAAATGAGTTATTTTACAATGGTGGTAAGATCCATAGACTGCATATAGATGTGGACCAAGCTTATGGTTTACAAGTGATGCCTGTGCAATAAACTTATATTCTATCTGATGTCCAATAGGCGGTGACACCTGTGGTTGTAAAAAAAAAAAACAAACAAACAGATTCTATTGAAGTCTTGGGTAAAATTACCAACTTCTCACTTGATTTATTCCCTTACTTTACACTTTTCTGACAAGTTTAGAGTTACAATTGCTAATTTCAAGTCCTCCTCAATCCTCAGTAGATCGATGTTTTTTTGTTTCTTTTGAAAATCAAGGCCCCATTTACTCCATAAAATAGACAATAAAGCTTGTTCATGTAGACGCAGCGTCAGTGTTATTATACTGGCTGGGCTACAACAGAAACACAGTATCAAATCAATGATTTGGGTCTACAGGACAGTCAACTACAGCTTTTTCATGTATATGATTCATTTGGATCCACGTGGAGCAGCGAATTTGATGCCATTCATCTGAGTGTGGAGGAGGGAGATGTAATGTAGGTCTCAGATGAGTCGTGGCCATGACAGCGCCGATGTAAACACTCTGAGCTACGACTAAGTCGCACATCAACTCATATGTATAGTGACAATAAAGGCATTCTATTCTACAACCGTTATTGAAAAAGTGATTAACATGCTTTTTTTAATTTGTGATCATCAGTCCTGGGCATGTTACTTTAAAAAAGGTCATTAGTTATAGTTACGAGTTACTAATCTCAAAAATGAACAGTTACAGCATGATAAAAATAAGTACTTACTCGAGAAATTTTTACATTAAATTTTGAAACATTAAAATGTGTCAAATTTGGATCCCGCCCCTAATCCCACCTTACTGGAACTTTACATCCAACTCTATAGTCAATTATTCATAATACTGAATATTTAATGTTTAATTAAAGTGAAACTTAACAGAATTCATTATTAAAAGAAAACATTGTATATGAATCTACACTATTTTTAATGTTGTGAGACAAACGGAGGTGCAGAGACACTTTGTTCCTGTCATAATCATATTCCACCTTTACACTCTTGCCTTTAATCTCAATGAGGGAAAACTAATGTCTGAACTTCCTGTTTAAAAAAACGTCACCTTTGAATTATCCGGGCTCGCCGTTGGTGACGTTGTTTGTGACGTGTGTGTGTGCTAGTCTGTGTGTGTGGGCGTGCGTGAGTGTGAACAACAGCTGTCCAACTCAGCGTCTCATTGGCTCACCATGAAAATTTACTCTACCTTAGCCAATTATCATTGATTCTGCCGTTGCCCCGCCCCCGCCCCTCCCCCCCGAACCCATTAAAGGTTACAGTTCCGTGAAGAGTTCATAAAGTCTATCAGACGTGCACGAGAAAAGAGGAAACTATCATGTCTTTCACTGTCTCCGTTTAGGCACGGTTATTTTTAATAGGTTGTGTATTAAAGCCAATAAAGAGGAAGCCTTGTAATCAGTTACAAAACATGGCAAAAACTTCCAAATGTGCTCTTGTGTGTTTGCAGTGCTGTAGGACTCATTCACACGAGACCATTCAGGCTGCGCATTCTATTAAGATTTGACACAAATCAGCAAACACGTACCACAACAAACATCACCAGACTTAAGACGAGAGCTTCTGCTACAAATTCCTTTATTACACATGAAAAGCCGCATGTATTGCAACACAGGAAAAATGAATTACAGGATGTAAAAAATTGAATATATGACAAAAATAAATACAGAAAGAAAAGCTGCCTGTACAACTGTCTGCAGTTTGGCTGTAATGTTATGGCGGTAAGCTTAAAAAAAAGAAAGAAAAAAAAGCTTGTTTTGACATACTATGAAGATCTCAATCTCCTCTCTGGTCTGCTCATGTTAACAGTGGCTTTGTTTACTTGGGTCACTATAAAGGAGACCTGAAGGCAACCTGACTGCGCGTTTGAATGTAAATGTGTCCAGTGACAACGTCTCCGGGGAGGCGACACCGATACTGAAGCCGCCACCTAAACAATGAACATATGCAGCCAAGACCGCCTTTCCCAGACGCCGGACGAGATGATCTTCATGCGTGGATGGTTCAGGTCCACCTTCTCAATCAGCTCAATCAACACCAGGGTTCTGCTCCACGGTCTCTATTGGTGTCTCTGCTACATGGCTGCATGAAAAAAATATGTAATCGTGAGAAATGTATCATACTGCAGGGTATATAGGAAAAAACAATATTGAGAATACATAATATGTTAATCTGGTAAATCAGCATGTCTGGACACCTTGAAAATCAAAAACAATGTTCCATCATGGTTAACTGACACTGGTTAACCACGCAATCCTGTTTAGCATTCTGCTGTCACTGCAAATATTCGCCAAGATCAAATAAGAGAAGTCATGTAGTTTCAGTTTTAGACTGTTAAAAACATAAAAGTGGTTTCACATAGATAAACGCCCCCTGGCTCATGGTAGCTTCTGCCAAATTAGCATTACAAGGTTGTTCCTCTTGTGGAATATTTTTCACATAGTTTCAGTTAGCTACTAAACCTACGACGCTCACCTCGAGTGATGGAAGCCAGCAGCGGCTTCTCACAGCATAACCAGAAGTTGTGGTGTGTCCCATCCATCCGTCAGGTGCTCCCAGGTCTGCGCTCCCATGAAAATATGGAAACCTTTGATTGCAGGGAACCAAGGTGGTTGCCAAAAATGTGGGCTTCAAATCGGCGAGTCCGCAAATCAGTGGGTGACATCAGCTGGCTTTGCCCGGTTGTTTTAGTCTGTGGTGGATGTTTAGACCGAGTTCTTCACAGCGCGGCCCACTAGCACAGGTTCTGGCCAAGTTAGGATCCAACTGTGCCGCACACACATGACAGAACCCCCCCTTTTCCAATTTAAACGAGACGGACTGAACGGTTTCATTTGAGCCATATTGGAGTTGCATATGTTACTTCAGATAAAAGCAAAGATTCCCGGTTTTGTTGCTTCATAATTCAAGTGTTTAAACAACATGGGAATTTTACCGAAAATAATTTGTAAGACATGATAAAAGTGATCCACCTTTTACAGCCACTCATTTGACCACTAGTCAGAGCTAATTATCTAAACCCTTCAAACTCCCGTTGGTATCCGCCGCTGTGCTGGGCTGACGCGCCGTACTCGAACCGTAACGAGCCTGCGGCGGTGGTGGCGGCGGCCATGTTGTTTCTGCAGCTGCGCAGCGCCACTAATTTGCACATAGGGGAAGCGCTGAGATTGTGAAGGCCGGAAACAAAAATGGTGCAAAACTGTTGAGAAGTGGACAAATGCTCATGCGGGCATTTCAAGAAGTGCACGGGTGGATTCAGGAGGCTGTCAGTCTCCATCAGGAAGATTTTAGGTAATGACAGGCAGCAGCAATTAGCCCAATTAACCCAGACTTTCGCGATGGGATGAAAGGTACTGGATGCCGACTGAATGCAACCTCGCACTTTAAAATCTATTGTCTAAAGGTGTGTGACAACACACGGAGGTCCGCCTGTGCGTGTGTGAAGGTATGCGGCAGGGTGGGTGAACAGTGGCCATGCCTACCTGTCGGGGCTGTGGTGCTGGGTTCATTTGTGGAGGCGGTGGGGTGGCAAATACGACAGAAGGGGGCTGCCCGGGGGGGAAGGAGGGCTGCAAGAGACAGGAAGTGATGTCAACAGGAGAAGAGTGAGACGCCGGAGGGAGAGAGGGGAGCGGAAAAGGCAAGACTGTGGCGCAGACAAGCGGTCGACCTGCGGGGAGGGAGGAGACCGCAATTGTTTGCCGGGCTGGATGATTACGACAGAAGGAGCAAGCCAAGTTCCTAACAGCAAAGCTGGGAATGAACGCGGGGGCAGCAGTTGTCGTGGCTGTGGTCCCTGCTGTGAATGGCTCTGTAGTACTGCAGATATTTGGGCTGTCTGAGCCTTTCTGGTGTACGGTGGAGGTGCGCTAAAGACCAGGTCTCCTGAAGAGCAAGTATGTAGATCTGCTTTGCATCATCAGCAGAGGAAAATTATTAGTGAGGAGGCTTTTCTGTGCCACACGGGACGGGGAAGTAGCAGAGGTTCCTTACCTGTGATAGGCCAGGGGAGGGGGCAGGGTGGGGGGTGGAGGGGGGTCCTGTTATAGGCTGTGGTGCTTTATTCATTTCATGGAGTTCTGCATGGGGAGGCGGGTGTCGACCTGTGTACAAATCTGCGGAGAGACAGAACGGGTTGGCGGTTAAACTGGTCTTCACCGATGTAATCAACCTTTTTTCCACAGAAGACTTTTTTTTTTTTTAGCAAGTCACAGTGGGGGGAAAACCCCAGGTACGAATAATGAACTCCATGACGGCCACATCCCAAACCACAAAACTGTCAACCTTTAGCTTGGGTAGTACAGATTATAGGGATATGACACATTTGAAGATACTCCATGAAATAACATCTTAATTGGCAATAACACCACCCGAGGGCATAAGTGCACCAGTTCTATCACAGAGTTCAAGGAGTTAAAGGGGGGGAAAAAGGCACCATTTTTATGTTTATGTGCAAACCAGGTAAATGTAGTCAACTGACGCAGTAAATTCGTGAGCTTCCGCAGTGCCGAGGACACGCACGCTAAGTCCTCCAGCTCCGGCCCTGTGGGGGCAGTGCCCACACGCAGCAGGACGCAGTGCGTGCAAGCCTCAGATGCCAAACCCCGACATTCTGCTGCACTCACTGAGGTGGACGAGAGCTAGCTGTGGCTCAGCTGCGGGTTTACAGTAGCAGCAGAGGTGGAGACCATTTGAGGCTTCAACTGTCAGCGTTCGCCGTCAACGTGGGTAAGACATTCTCATAGAAAGACACTGGTTAGACCTTTAGGGTTAAATTATATACAATCAGCATTTCCTGTTGTTAAGACACTTACATTTATGAATCCTCTTAGGTCCCAAGTGTGGTCACACTAAGGAACGGTTCGTCCTGAAAGACAAGGGAGTGGAGTCTGGTTAACAACGAGCTGCCGTCCATTTCACTGAGCACAGGATGCGACAGATGCCTTTTCATTAAAGCAGAATGGCCTCTGATCATGAATCTGTCATTTTTCCGGTTCTGATTAAAAAGTGGAAGCGTTACATTTTCGGTTACGCGTGACCTTTTTTTTTTTTTTTTTTTTTTAAACTAGTGTATAAAATGTCCAGCCCGGATTGTGTGATTGCAGTCATGGCTTCCCGTCGTCCCTTTTCACAGGCTTAAGTAATATGAACTTGTTGTTAAATGGGTGGAGAAGCAGGCTCGGGACCCAAAGGTTTGACCCAGCAAGAACTTGTATTGGGGGGGGGGGGCAGGAGTAAAGAACAGCGCTTGCCCCTTCCTCAACAAGGCTCAAGTGTCCTCGAGCAAGACACCTCGCCCGGGCGCTGCGACGACAGCAGCCCACCGCTCTAGTGAGTGAGTGTGTGCGTGTGTTTGCGCTCACTATGCATGTGCGTGTGTTTCCCCTCATGGGGCTCATAAGGGATAATTAAAAAAAAATTGTACAGTTAATTATTTTACAGCGTTAGACCGCTCAGCGTCCATGACTCAGGCGGCGCTCGCTTACTCCGGGCCAGAGATCACGTTTGCACAAATTGCCGGGACGCGGCTGATTTATGGGGAAGCACGCAACCGCCGTCCACCTGCGTCGCGGCTGATAAGGCTTCGGAAAAACGACTTCCGGCAAATTGGATCTTCGGGAAGAACGGGAGCGGCGGAGCGGCCGCGGACGGAGGAGAGGCACGCCACGAAATAAAGAGTCATGTTTGTGAATGAGGAACTGGGTCTGTGGAAAACATGAGCGAGGGAGGGTTCACGCCCACTTTACACCACAAGACGCTGCAGTAAACACACATGTGGGCGCGTTGTTACAATACGGCGCGGTCCTGCATTCAAGCGGCCGGCTGGCGCTCGCTGTAATGAATGACTCGAGATCTAAACACGCATGTTGCTGAGAAAACAGCAAACTTAAATGATCGAGTTTTTTTTTTTCCACGTAAACTGTTGTTGTTTCTCCCCACAAATATTATCACATGCCAGATTTGACTAAAAAAAATGTATGAACAGGGACGTGTGTTGATTGCGTTCAAATATCAAGTCACGGAAAATGCATGAATGAAATGAAATCTGCAGCCCGGCCAACGGCTGAGTGACTGAACAAGAAAATGATTGACAGGTAAACCAGCAATGAAAATAGTTGGGCTTCAGCCCAGGCGACATGCGGTGCTCCCCGAACACGCGCGCCACTGCAAAATAAGACAATGATTTTTCTGGTGAGACGACTCAGCTACAACTCTCTAAGGCAAAAGGAAAGCAACTCTGATGACTACTGATGAAGTCTGAATTTAAAATGATGATAAGCAGGAGAAGTTGGGGAACGCGGACACCTCCCAGTGAATGGCTGAGCCAATCACGCACTGAGACAAGAGATAGCGGGGATATTATCTCACATTGTCTGGTCTGATGCTGTGGATAGAAACGACTGGCATATGGACTGATGCATTTTACAGGTGCTCTGCTTGAGCTTGTCAGCAGAGGTGATGCTGGATCAGGGGCGGTTTGGACCGCTGGGGGCGGGGGGGTCAAACGGGCCCCGCCTCACTGCCCACCACAAGGAGTTCACGTCCCAGCCCAGAGGCAACGCTGACCGACGAAACTGACCCGATTGCAGCTCAGTTCATATGTAAGAAAACCAGCTCTTTGCAATGTTGCTTCATTTTAAGGAGACTGCAGAAAAATGGGTAGAAAGTTTTCTTTTATGTGAAACCGATTCCAGTGTAACGATCTTCCTTCGGCGATTGGGTCCATTAATAGTGACACAGATCATATTTATAGCTGAAGCAAAGCTCATCTCATGCATATTCTCTCTCTCTCTCCCCCTGATACACACACACGCACGCACACACACACACACAGCAGTGTAAAAAGCCTGAGTCATGATGAATCAGGGTGGGGGTTTTCTTTCCTCTCTCACAGAGGAAATCGCACAGCAGAAATGGATGTAATCACCGGTGTTACCATGACTATGCTCTAATACAAATACAAGAATCTTTAAAAAAAAAAAGAGAGAGACAATGAATTTCGAAGGAGTCGCGGTTCACATGCTTGCAAATCAAATCCCGGGCTCAGGGAGACATCGATGATTGGCTCATCCCAAGCATGCTGGAGCCTCTGAGCTCAAAGTGGCAGCAAAGGAGAGACTGCGGGGCCGTGACAGGTGACAGGCGGCAGTTCAAAAGCTCATCCGCAGGCAGAAAGACGGCGAGGCAGGCTGGGAGGTGAAATGCTGAGTCGACGCCCTCGGGGCTAAAAAGAGGGTCTCCGGCTCGCCGGCGCCGTCTCAGAGGCTCTGCTCATCAGACGACGCGCTCATGAAAACGTCTCAGTCTTTTGGACGATCGCTTCCTGGGAGTTTCCGGCCGCTTTTACGGCTACAGACAGACACACACAAACACTCGCACATACACACGCTTTCTGCCCCAAGTTCTGTCTGCAGAACTTGGGGAGGAAAAAAAAAATCTTTTCCGGTGAGCGGTCTGAGACGCTGCACACTAGCAAACGAGGAGGGGAGTCTACAGAAGCTCTGATTTCTAAAGGAGCCTATGTTATAGCGTAGTTATGCAAGCCGGGGGCACGCCCACGCCATCCTCCACTGCCCCCCAAAATCACGCACGCACACACACACACACACCCCAGTCATCCGAGCCGGTTTGACACACAGCACCGTGGAGACACAGCCACCAGCACCACCACTGGTGAGACATGCCTCTTCCACTATTGCATAAGCCCCTTCGTGCACTCCCGTGACCTGCTGAGAAGAGAGACCTTTGCTTGAATTTGCTGAAGATGTCAGCTGTGTGTGTGTGTGTGCGTGCGTGCGTGGGGTAAAGGGGTGTGGGGGGGATGTCAGCCGCTGGGTCTCCTGCCAGGAGTGTGACCAGTGGTAGCGGTCCGCCGGGGTTTGTTGACAGTGTTGCGCGCGCGCCGAAAGCGCCTAGCAGATGTTGCTGCTCGGCGAAAAAACTACACGAGTCAACCGGCTTTAGGATGCGAGTCCAACCAAAAAAAATCTCACTATACTTAGGAAAGTCTGTAACATCAGTCCTACACACAAGTAACATCTTTATAGTTGCACTGGGAGATTCCTCTTTCTAAAGAGTGACTGTACCTGCCACAGTCACCGAGTTATGGGTGGCAGTAGCATACAGCGCCTTCCCACGACACCGTACCCACTCTTACTCTGCTTGCTTTTGGTTTCGGGTACTTTTCTGGGGGGTCGTTTTCCATTGGACGACGGTAGCGCCTCAGTTTGACCGGTTGTCATAGCGACGCCGCGCGAAACCGCCCTGGTGTCGCCTTCGACGCGACAGACAAATGCACAGAGAGAGACAATGAGAAGCCGCAGAAGAAGAAGAGGGAAACAGCCGACAATAGGTGGAATTGTGTCGCCACTTTTGAATACTATGCAGAAATAAGAAATTGCAGAAATAATGCAGATATTTTTACATCACATTTTAGTACTTCATAGTATCTAGTCAGCCTTTTTGGGAACCTCGGGAGAGCAGGTACAAAAAAAGTGGTATCGGATACAAAGACGAGTCAAGTCGAGTAGAGTAGAGTAGATACTTGGAGTGGGAAAGTGCCAATAATGACACGGAGGGCCACACAAAAAGGTACATAAAGGCAATCATATAAAAGTAGTATATTTCATCGTCATTTTCAAAAACGGTGCGGCACTCTGGAGAACGCTGGTCTCAGCGAAGGTAAAAAAACAAAAAACAAAAACATACTAACAAAACGCAGTATTTCCACTTTGTTTGACTGTTCTGCCCCCAAATTTAACTGGACCTTCCTTCGCCAACGTCCCAGCCCTCCATCAAGTTTGGTCAAATTCCAACATGCAGTTTTCGCATCTCCCTGCCCATAAGCAAAGGTGAAAACATCGCATCTTTTGACAAAAGCACCGAATCCAACCTCCGCTTAAGTTCACTAACCTCATGAAAAGGGAAAAAAAAAGACGACGTCAAAAAGATAAACCGATCCTCGCTGATCCCGTCTCGGCAGCGCCGCGTCGTTTCCTTACACGTTGCAGGTACAGAGCAAACGCAAACAACGGAGATAAGACGACAAACGATTGCCAATCAATATCTGACATGCAGGCAGTTTCCCGCGATAACATTTGGGAAAACGTAAAACGACTCGCAGGCACTTAAACAACTGCAGGGAGGATCAATCATACTGATGTGATGACAGCGGAGATTTAGCTCCAATGACGCTGCATCACACCGGCTCTACTCGGCTCGTCTCTGGTATCAGGTAGGTTTCTGGGGGGTGGGGGGTGGGGCCTCAGCGTAACTGGTCGTCGTGGTGACGCCCCGCAAAACCGCCGTGGCGTCATCTTCAACGCGACGTGGAAATGTGCAAAGCAGCAGCAGAGAGACGCAAGAAAAAGAGGAGAAACGACGGACGGGGCGCTGAATGCTGTTGCCATTTTTGAAAGTAAATAAAAATTAAACACTGCAGCCACTTCAATAGTTTTGGTTGTTTAAGGGCGGGCGGGCTCGGGCTCGCGTTGTTCGGAGTATTCTGTGCGCGCCGCGGGTCGACGACGCAATGGCGCCGTGACGATTCTCTCTTACCAATTGGTGGCCTGCAGGGTTTTAACGTCACCTTTTAGCACCTTATAGCACCTGGTAGGAAAGGTGCTCCATTTTTAAAAAAAAAAAAACAACTTGTGGCAAACCACAAACGGCAAGGACCTGTGCTGGGACCCGAGTCTGGACTTTCGAGTTTCACAACAGGAAGCTCGGTAGACTGAAACTGCAAACCGAAAGTCTGGCTTCGACTCATCGTGCTCGTTCTGCGGTTGCGTGGACGCCATTAGGTTCACTCTTTTTACTTGTTCTCGCTCAGGCGAGCCCCCCCGAGATCGGTGCACGACGCCCAACTGGATCGGACAGAGGCGAACAGGTCTGATCTGACGCAGCTGGGGGGGGGGACGTATGGAGGAAACGGCGCCCGCTCCTGACTCTCGGCTGAGGTCACATGTCCGCAGTCCTCAACGTCAACCTCAAAGTCTGCCGGCCGGCGATCAGCCGGCGGCTTATCGAGGGTGGCGGCTATTTAAGCGGCGTCGGCGTTGAAAAAAAGGAAAGAGAGAGAGAGAGCAGGGCCCCGAAGAAAATGGCACAAGACTGGCGTCTGTTCCGCTTCAGGAGCGGGACTTTTTCCCCGAGAGGCAGGGGCGTGTCCGTCTGCGTAGGCAAACGCCACACGTGAAAAAAAAAAAAGGGGGGGAAAAAAGCCACGACTTTGGCATGTGATTGAGATAAACACACAAGCAGAGGAGGCAGCAGCAGCAGCAGGCAACCCCCTCACATCCCCCCCCCCCCCATCTCCCGGGGACCCTTAACCGTACGGGTGCAGGGACGTGCTTGTAAGTGTGTGTGCGTGTGTGTGCTGTTAGCCACACTGCTAACTTTCCTAGGCCCGATCTGGATTTACCACGTGGTTCGCCTGCTATTGGCGCGATGTTCACGCCAGCTGCCGGCTTCGTGCCAGCCACACCTCACACACTCTGTGACATTTATCTTTTTTTTTTTTCCTCCACATACCCCCACACCCACCCCAAAGTCAAAGCACAAACCAATGCCGACAAAAAAAAAAAAAAAAAAAAAAAAACCCCGGGGGGGGGGCCCGGCCCCCCGGGGGCCCCCCGCCCC
>CAAKHG010027109.1:83140-93422 GCA_901007715.1 Dactylopterus volitans | reverse complement strand
CAAAAAAACAAAACAAAGGAAAACCCTGCTCCAATTTGCAGCAGCGGATTTCATCCACAGCCACAGTCCCACCTCCTCCACTCACTGTCCTTGACACACTTACCCAAGGTGGACACGCTGACCCCATCAGCTGGTGCTTTGCACATCCCATAGGGGGCCATAACGCCCTGCATCCCCACAGCATCTATCTCCTGGTCCCCTGTGCCTCTGTGTGGCCCCCTTCAAATGCCTTGGGCTGTCCCTCAGACTATTCCCTCTCAACGAGTGATTAATGCCTGTTTACTTCAGAAAGGCCAAACCATTTCCCCGCACGGGAGGTGGGGACTTCGGAGAGAGAGAGAGAGAGAGAGAGGAAGAAAGAGCGAGAAGGAAAGAGGAAAAAGATGGGGATGGTGGGGATGAAGCAGATGTATGGACGCGAGGCTTCGCCGCTGTATGTAACACGCGAGTCTGGCCTCTGAGCCGGGGCGAACGGGAGATAATCAGAGGCTTTTATATTGTTAGCAAAGGGCATGCAGAAAGCTCTGTGGACTGAGTCACGTCGTAGCGTGGAACGAGAGTAAATACTCCTCTTCGAGGATGTAGGGAGTGTTTATTAAACAATGAATCACAGACATCCTGTAACTGCTGGGTAGATATAGAAAACGGCACCAGCCCGGGCTGCGATTTAAGTGCAGCCTTCTTTGAGTGACCATATTCTAAAGACTCCTAATGAGTTTGGGTTTCCTGGTAAAACTAACACTGGGATTAAAGCATCTAAACATGGGAAAAAATGAGCGCATCCTTTTTAAATGCTAACCGCTCCGTGGGAAAAGAGAGGAAAACAGATGACAAACAATTGATTTGATGTCTTTAAGGTCGAACTTTGTAGTGGCTTTTTTTTTTTTTTTCATCAGTGAACTGTGCATATTCTGTGTATGAGCTCTTGCATCGCTTCTGCCTGGCATGTTTTTTTATTTTTTTATTTTCCTGCCTCACTTTTGATGTTGCTGTAATTATTTAAAAAAAATAAATAAATAAAATAAAATCCCTGCAAAGGATTAATGAAGCACTACTACTAATGCAAACATGTTTACTCCTACTACTTACAGCTGCAAATCTCTTGGCCCTATTTCAGCCCAGATTGCGATACCAGCTTGGCTCAGGTCTGATCTGGGCGGGTTTGGCGTGAGCGCTTGATGCAGAGGCCAAACCTGGGCGGTGTGTCGGAGGCGGTGGGCGGGATATCTGCTCTGCGGCGCAGCGGGAATCTCACCTTCCTGCAGGCGTAATGTCCAAGTAAGAAGTCTGAGCTATCAGACTATCTGGTGAATGGGATCAAGGTCTGGCTTGTGTCGGCGGCGGAGCAACTCTGGTGGTCTAATGCGCTGCAGCATGTATAAGCAAAAACCGCCTCTGTCAGTGCTGTGAGTCCAAACATCATTACTGAAACTTTTTCAAGGCTTCCCTCATGGCGGTGCCACAAAAAAAAAAAAAAGTAATTTCTGTTTTGACTTCTATTCAGGTGTGTTGGTGAATAATTTTCAATCCTTGCCCTGATGCGCCGTCTCGGTGAGCGATGTGCATTGTGAAATATTTAAAAACCCCATGACTCACTGCGATGATGAATAAGTGAAAGGTTCCTCATGTTGATATGTTTGGCAGTTTGTGGAAAGTTCATTAACTTTTCCTTTTTTTAACGGGTCGGTGAATTAATCCAGAACGAAAGACATAATTTCGCATCTGCAGGATGCAAAAAACAAAACAAAAAAACCCCCCCAAATATGTCAACAAAATTTCAGTGCATCCAACGCCGGTAGCGCACAGTTTGACGCAGGAACCTGCCTTTAAGCAGCAATTATGATTAATTGCTTTGTTTAGTCACGTGGCATTACATAATATCAGAGCACTAGAAGCGGAAAGCGGCTCGCGCGGCGATTGTGCAACTGCGGCGTCGAATTCATTCACCGAACGCTCTGCTGGTGGCGGCGGCGGCGTCTCCGGCTGTGTTTTACAGGATGAGTCACGGCCGTGATGGACAGGCAAATCGATATTTTGACTTTGGCCACTGGTTTTCTCCTCTTGCAGGAGGAGCGATGCTAATGGAAGAGGACTGTAAATAAGTGGAAGGTTCCTGACAAATGAATCCATTAACATTTGCCTGTGTCGCCTGGCGAGCAGATTTGCTGTTTTATGGAGCAGGAAAAAAGAGCTAGTAAATCTGAGGGCGCTGTAAGGGTGAGGAGCTGAGAGCAGGCTTGGGGAACACATCTCCCATGATGCAGCACTTTATCTCCCTCCCAAATGGCATCTTTATCTGCCTAAATTAAGTTTTGATTCCTTGCCACATACGGCGCCGCAAATCACTTTTAATACCGATATCAAGAGCAGCCGTAAAGTGTGCCCAAAGCGATGGAAAGCAGCTTTATTGTGTGGCACAGACTGTCGTCACCGCCGTTCGCTCGCCGTCTCTCTGTGGCTTACAGACCGCCGCTTCGCTTTGTGTGCAAATCATCTGCTGCCGTCCGTCGTCATTCAAATTCCGCTCAACTCCGCGCGCGGTGACTCCAACTATCTACCTGTAACTGTGTGGATGAGGAGGAAGGATATCCCCAAAGGTGACTTAATTTATGGCTGTGATTAATTTCCAATTCCATTTTCGCCCCCGCCGATGTTTATCTTTAAAATTGGAAATAAGCCGAAGCCTGTTTGTGTGTATGTGAGCAAGTGATGGAGAGGAGGGAAGGAGCGGGAAACTGCATTACACTGCCTCGGCATTACTTATCGGTCTGCCTGCCCATCCTCCTCTTTGTCTGCCGATCATATGACTGACCGTCCATCGCTGTCTCTAATTGACCGACAGCCCGATGGGAGAGACTGAGCTTCTCTGAGTGCTCAGCGGCAACATGGGACGTCTGACATGTCCCCACAGTCATACCAGCGGCGCTGCGACACGCCGCGTGATTACATGGCACGAGATCGCCAGGGACCTTTAAATATGATCATCATCTTGGTTTACCTCGTCAGCAAACCGTGGCCCAGAGCTCGTCGCGCAGCCGTCCGACGGGGACGCCGCTCATTTTCCGGCATAAACCGAAAGCGCTGGGCAATTACCTCATTGAGACGTTGACTTGAAGACAAGTCACAGGATCATCAAATGCCAACAGGGTTAATCCCTCAATTTAGATACTGAGTTACTTCGCTGAATAGGCAGACTCAAGAAGATTTAAGGCCTAAGATTTAAGGTTTTTGCATTTGAATTACATACAAAATGTCCAGCCCTCTGAATATACAGTTTAGACATAAAACAAACCCACAAACGAACTGAGATACATATTTTAAACACACAACACCCAGTTACGTATTCCATATAACAAACCTTACCTGTTTGAATTGCATTGCAATGATGAGGAGTACTATTACTACTATATCGGGGATGGAAAATTCATATGCAACTCAAATACATCAGTCTTCAGTTTGAGTCCTACGTACATTTTTTTTTTTTTTTGCCTTGCTAATGCTTCCACATGGAGTCAAATTTTTTTGCGGCTCCGAAGTTATTTCAGACAGCCGCGTCCTCGGAGCTCCTGCTACATCAGAGCGGCTAAAAGCAGAGGAGCTACGTCAGTAAAGATTCATGCTCACGAGCACTTACCCTCCCGCCCCAAACTAAAAAAAAATAAAAAATCTCCCACTTGAACTATTCTGCCGAATGTCAGGGAAGGATGGCGAGGTTCGAGCCACGTGAGGGTGCGTTCATGGCCCCAGAGACGGGCAGGGCCAATTCAAACGTTTGCAGAGCTGCTGACTGGCTTTCACGACGCTTCCCCACTCAGGAGCAACACAAAGGTTCTCAGGCGAAAAGAAAGAAACTCTAATGTAAATGAGTCTTGATGCAGAATGTTGTGCTCATACATTATACAATCGCAATGCAGCGGGCTAAGTTCTCATCCATTTTGCGAGCGATAAGCAAACGTCTAAGTGACTAAGACAGTGAGCCATGCGTAAATAAAGCATGGTCATTAGGCATGCAGGCAAAGTTCAGGGGTTCAGTCGCTCTTAAACTGAGAGCGGCCCTAAAACGGACAAGATGTTTGATTTAAGTGACTTGTAGCTTGCTGTGTTTGTTCGCTCCAGACTCTCGGCTTTCAGCATCCCAGACATGGCTGCCCTCCTGGGGTTGTCATGCATTACGGTGTCAAGTTTCCTGCGAGCCTGAAACATCCATCTAGCAGCGGTCTCGGGGACAAGAATGCATCTTTTTCTGACAAAGGTGCGCGCGTGAGTGGGGTTGCGCGCCGAAAGGGACATGCTAACAATCCCCCGGCAGCATTTACACCTCCGTTTTCCTGTGATATTCACGCTTTTCGCGCCTGATGTGCGCGCCGTGTTGTTTTCCCAAAGCACACACACAGGTCAGCCGAAAGTGTTTGAGGTGTTTTCCTGCTTCTGCCTTAAAAACAAGATGCCTTCCCTCTCTGCGTTTATTTAATCTGCCGTATTGCTCTTTCGGAATTGAAGCCGCCAAAAATCATGACTCTCAACCGCATCGAGGGGGAAACAGAAAATGTGCAGCGATATAATCCTGCAAACTGAAACTGTTTTTCTAAGTAAGCATCGTTATGTGGTCATGTCAACTTAAACTCTTGCCAATAAAGAGGTGAATTGCTTATTGCACACCCAACATGCCTCTCCTGCGGCGTTTGCTGTGGTAGCATGGAGGGGGTGCGCTCCATGCAGAACCTGTACCTCAGTTGCTCATGTGAGGAGCCGGAGGAGAATGACAAAACTTGTTCAAGGTAACAGGCGACATATAAATGACAGCTCAGAGCAGCGGCAGTGTACAGAGAGACGTTTGAGAAAGCACACATCATTTAACCTTGGATGGGATGGGGCTGCAGCAGCAGCAGCAGCGGCAGCGGCGGCGGCGGCGGCGGCAGCAGCAGCAGAGCTGTGCCACGTTCCACTACAGTCAGCAAAGAACAAAAAAAAAAAAAAAAAAAGGAAAAAAAAACTGAAGCTATATGTGCCATCACGATAGATCAGGGAGGAGCGGAAAAATGGAGCGCAATCTTGAGAAATCCGGGTTTGTGATGTGACAGACTGATGCCAGGGTCAAATGGATGTATGTGCAGGAAGATAGGATTTCACATGCGCGGCGCTTCCAGCGTGCTTTAAGGATAAGTGACTGTGACTTCTGCCGGGCGCCTCTCACATCCCAACCAAACGCAGCACATTTTTACTTCAGGCCCTGAGCAACAAATCCACGTGATGGCCGTGAGGACTCCATTAGCTGCAATAATAATTTTTTGCCTCGTTCCTCGTCTTTGCCTTGGCGTTATTGTTTCATGGTCTTCGCGGAGCACCGATGCCGCATGAAACTTGGCACAAGTGGCAAAAGTGGGCGTCGCAAAATGGCTCCATCGCGACCCCGTCGGAGATTTGGGCCCCGTTTCAGCCAGCATGTGCGAAAGTCAGACGGCACATGTATCACGTCCAGATTTACAAAAACGCTTCATGGAGCCATATCCTAAACCAAGTCGGGACTTGGCCATTTTGAATTGAAAGTGACAATTTTTGACTCGTATTTGAAAAAAAAAAAAAAAAAAAAAAATCCTCCTCGGGGGTTAATTAGATCCCCTTGAAATTCACACAGCTTATACAGAGGACCTTGAAGTTATCAAAAGCTCAGGCATAAGTTGAATGCTGTGGCTGTGCCGGGCCCTGGCAATGGCCATCACATTCAATTTAAAGCCTTCCTGTTGGTAATGGCATATTTGCTCAGGTGTATGACACCACAGTGATATATATTTTTGTTGATGCCACGACTTTGTAAATCATCACTGTTCTTTAAGGACCCTTTTTTGCATTATATCAGCAATTTTCAGCGTTCGGCAATTCAGCCGTCAGCATCCTCTGCAGGAAATTCATTTTATAGCCTGATATAGATCTCGGCTTTGGGTGTGGCACAATGGCTCCATAGCGCCCCCTGCAAAATTCCGCTCAGGGTGCGAGTGGCCGTTCAGCGCTGCTTTAATTTGGAAACCTGTATTTAATTAGGCAGTCTCATCGAGAGTCAAATGTCTTTTTTAAGGGAGACCTGAGAACAATAAACATGAGGAACACAATTAGCACACAGAACAACTAAAAGTAATTAATAATGTCAATTAAAGAAATCATAAAAAAAAAACGTCAGATAATCTCCCGAAAATCTCCGGTGGGAATGTAAGATTGAGGGCAGTTTCCAGTTCATTACATTGAGAAAGATGCATAGTGCCACATGAGGGCTCTGCAAGGTTAAGTAATTATTGGAAAGTATAATTACTTAATCTAAATGAGAGGGGAGATGTGAAATAGTTTGGGAGTTTTTTTTTTTCCTTGTCTGTGAAGAAGTCTGACTAACTCTGTGATATGGAGAATAATTATGATTTCAAAATGCATCATTCATGATGCAGTGTGACGACACAGAATCAAAATGGAAATAAGCTGCACTGCAGTTTCACTGAACGACATCTAGTTTGGTTTTGTTTGTGTCAACTGTCCAAAAAAATTAATCTTGGACGATAATTTGCCATTAAGCTGAGTTCCAGATATCTAAATGACTCTGGCATAGTTAACCGTCGTTCTGCATTGAGTCCGAGTCATGTTATGGACTGAACATAAGTTGGAAACATGGGGGCATAAAACTGCATCATCAGCATAGAAATGAGTATTAAAGTGCTGATTATTAAGAATTATGTTATTCACAGGACATGTCAACTGATGGACCTCAGTAGAATATATAACAGTGGCATGGAATATGGTCTTGGACTGGTCAGCCCTGAGGACAACACCTTGCTGCGTCCCTACTTCCATGAGGGCTCTCCTCCCTCATGAAGGCTCAGCTATTGTGCATTATGTAGGAACCCAGCTTTAAGTTATCTTTTCCATCATAGGAGAGTTTGATCCCAGACAAGAGCAATTTCCTGCATCTCCCACCTGAAATGAAATGCCAGTCATATGACACCTGCCCATTGACATCATTGTAAATATTGAAGAAAAAAGGCAATGCAGAGCGGGCGGGGGTAGGGGGGCTAGGGGGGTGCCAAATAAATTAAATTCATATTTTTTAATGTTATCTGGTTTCATTTTGCTGCGGAGATAGTGTCAAGCCCATCTTTCACATTAATCACAGTGTGTGTGTGTGTGTGTGTGTGTGTGTGTGGGGTGTGTGTGGGGGGGGGCTTGCTTGGACATCTGTCATGCATCTGTAATCACTCATCCGCCTTTTATCAGAATCAGTGAAACAAATTACCTCCCCTTTGCAGAACAAAATCGTGTGTGTGCGTGTGTGTGTGCGTGTGTGCGTGTGTGTGTGTGTGAGTCTGAAAGAATGCGTGTGAAGCTGGGACCGTTATTGATCACTGTTTGGGACGTCATTTTACTTCTAAATAACCATCAGAGTGGCAGAAACCGGCTCCGGCGCGGGGCTCCAGCCATGAAAATGATGCCTTCCTGCTGCCGCGCCTGCGCCAAATTAACCACGATTTATGTTACTCAAAATAAACGAAAAACGGAAGCACCTGTTTGTAATACAATAGTGATTTCTAGGCTCGTTTTTTTTTTTTTTTAGACCGTGAGGTTTTATTTTTTTTATTTTATTTTTTTGATGAAGACTGTTTTTACACGTTGCAAAGTGAAATTCTATATTCCTACGTCAGGGCTGCGGGCGTCGTGGACTCCTGCGCCCCCCACGTGCGCAGGTTGATCTCCGGGCTCCCGTCCGTCAGTCACGCGCCTGACGACCGGCGCCCGTTCCCCGCCGCTGTCCGGGCCAGGTTTTGATGCAGCGCCGCCACTTGCGGGAGCGCCTGGATTGGCTGAAGGAGCAAGGTAGCCCCGCCGAGACCGCTCCTTCCCCCCGGCTCAGTCCCGTCAGTGGAGCGCACTAACGCACACACACACGCGCGCGCGCACACACACTCGCTCGCTCACTCACTCACTCACTCACTTACGCACAAACGCGCGACTCGTGGAAGGTGCGACGGGCACCGGAGGACTTTGATTCCTGGCGCGGCGCGGACCGACCGGAGCATGAATCTGGCACCGAGGCATCGATCCACACCAGCAGACCCGCCGAGTGAACCTTGGAGAGCAGACGGGCCGAGATTTTGATGCTCCATCCTCTCTGGCGGAGGGCGCAGCCGCCTCTCACTCCACGAACTGTCGCTGGGTCTTATGTTCTCGAACGCACCGGGGTCGGATTTATCCGCTGCCGAGCCGTGCTTTGCGCGCCGGGCGTTTTGAAGCGGCGATATCTGGACGCGCGGCGAGGGACGACCGTGTGCGTTAGAGCGCGTGTTTTTTTTTGGGTTTTTTTTTTTTTTGTTTTCCTTTCTCAGTGACTCGGACTCATCTCAGAGCGGAGTTTTGACTCCTCGTCATGGGGCAACGTGCGCAAACTGATCGGGAGGGAGGACGAGCGCCGAGGAGCCCCCCGGAGATGTTGACCATGTCCTGGCTTTTGCTTTTTCTCCTGGCGGATATCGGAGCGGCTCAAGGTAAAACTTTCGAGTCTGTTCTTGACCCCCCCCTCGTTGGCCTGCGCTCTACTTCTTGCAAAAGAAAAAAAGAAAAAAAGTTATTTCCCTGTCTGTAAAAAGTCCCGGTTTGGCTGGTTTGTGGTAGAGAAAAAAATAAAATGATAAATCCAGGACCCCTGGAATAAGATTGGAACATATTTGGGGGGCATTAAAAGAAAAAAAAAAGAAAAAAGAACGCCTTCCCAGACGTTTTAATGATGTGATGAGATCATGCAGAGAGTTAAGAGACCTGAAAGCTGGACAGAAGTACGAATACGCACGAAAGACAAAAATCGCCACAGTTTCACCCGAGAGGTTGAGCCGGTTCAGTCGCGTGTGAGCAGGCGCAGTCGCATCTGTCTGCGCTCCCGAGCAGCTCCCGGCTGAGCATCAGTATGAAATGGGGTCCATGTTGAAGCTGCCGGAGCCTCCTGCGCGATGGAAGTGTTCGGAAAATACGGCAGTGCGCATGAAAAAAAAAAAAAGAAGTAGTGTCATTAGCCTGGATTCCAAATCACAGCAGAAATGAAGGAGGACAAAGGCACAAGGTGAAGACCGTCTGGGCTACAGCCATTTTTGAACACATGGAAATTTGAACCCTAGTTTTAAAGTCTTAGCGTTCGTTTATTCACCTCCATTGCTTTTCTGTCTCCCGTTTTTTTTTTTTTTACATTTAAAAAAAAAAAGTCCGCCAATTTGTGTCAGCACTGATTTTCACGTTATGGGAAAGTTGGACTCTAAAATGAGATGTCATTTCTTCAGGGGGAAACAAGCTCACACACCCTCTAATGATGGATGGCAGTAAAGTCCAGTAAAGCTATTAAAGCCATTATATAGACTTGACCTTTGCTCAGGAGAAAGGTATTTATGAGGACTGAATAATCTCTATATTCTTTTTTTTTTTTTAAACAAGCAGTGAAGTTTTGGCGGGCGAGTGATTCATCATTATTATTATATTTTTTTTTAACAGAAACGCCTCACACATGACTGTCTTTTTTTCTTTGAGCTCTCACTGCATTCATCCACAGTCACTGACTCATTTTTGATGCTCGTTTCTTTGCCTTTTTTTTCTCCCCCATTCAGCTGTGAGGGAGAAAAAAAAAACCCGCTTCTTTGTAAACTGTCGAAGTTGTCAGCTTTGGAAAGCGGTGAGATAATGCCACGGCACCTGTAGCCATTGACTTAATCGGCCCCCGCCTGGGTCGGATTGTCAGTCAAACAAAGGCAGCTATAGGCGGGAATCCATCTGCGGTGCGGTGAATGATCAGTATGTGCGGCGGATGCCAAGTGTTATATGCCTCTGGAATTAAGGCAGGTGGTCCGCTCTTTCTGGAGGGGCTCGGGAACATGACGGAATGGAGGGGAATGAGCAAAATTTGAGGTCATAAGAAAAAAAAAGCTACAGTGGCAGATGGGTGGAATATATGTGTATTTTCCCCCCTCTAATGGCTGTTTCCTTGCAGGTTGAGGCTTTGCTGAGCAACACGAGCTCAAATCTGTGGTCTAAGCACATCTCCTGGACCCGGGATGAGGGTCTGCGAGCAACCTTATCTGGCTGCTCCAGACCTTCATCCCGCTCCTACATAGTTAATGAGCAAAAGAGGGTGAGGAAGAATGAAAAACAGCACAGGTCCGGTTTCTGAAGGGTAGGGTGAGATGACATAATAGCCATTCCACAGCCCCAGAGAGCCCCCCCCCCCCCCCCCCCCCCCCCCCCCCCCCCCCCCCCCCCCCCCCCGCCG